>OU898278.1:43214874-43233385 GCA_918026665.1 Diabrotica balteata
AAACCACATAAAGAACAAATATGTATTATTAGATTCTGACGCTGTTCTGAATGGCAAATTTTAGACTAGGATATTTATTCTGGAACTAAACCACAATAATTGTAATCAAAATTAAAAATGTTGTTGAAAATGAAGTGGTAATTGAAGAAATAAAACACAATAATTGTTTATTTAACTTAGTTGTACCTTGTTTTATGATTTCCTCACAGGCAGTCGTAACGAAAAATTTACCAAATATATGGTTTACAACCAATAATCCAAAAATGTATAAAGATATCTGGCGAAAGCTTTATTAAGATAAAATTTTGGGGTTTAGTACTGATTGTAACGTTTGATTTTTCCTTATTGTTTAATATCAGATGTATAATTTTAGTTTGTCCATTATAAGAAGCATTCCAACGGACACAAGGACGAAAGTCACTTAGTTGTCCTCCCGTTGGCTTTTTTATTTCTATAAAGATAACATATGTCAAAAATGTGAAATAAATTTAATTGCACATCAGTTCGGTTACCGGAGTAGATTGAATATGAGGGAAGTCTTTTGCAGCATTACAAATGGGAAAATGCACGACCAAAGAAAATATTTACATTTGTTTTGTTGATTTGGTGAAAGCATTTGATAAAGTTAACCACGGCCAACTTCTACAATTACTAGAGGGTATTGGAAAACGTAAGATTAATTAAAAACCTGTACTTGCAGCAAACAGCAAAAATGAGAATTGATCTGTTAAAACAAATATCTATTAACACAGGAATACGACAGGGCTGTGTGTTGGAATACGACAGGGCTGTGTGTTGTCGCCTGTATTATTCAATTTGTACTCAGAAGTAATATTCAGCAAAACGTTTGAAAATAAACAAGAAGGTGTAACAATAATCAGATTGAGAGACTTGATCTTACTATAACAGAAATTAACATGAAAATAAACAGTGATAAGACCAAAGTGGTGACCTTTTGGAGATACGCAATCAACTCTCTCTCTCTCTCTCTCTCTCACCCCACCAATACCGCCTCGCTGTATTACTTAGTGACGGCCTAGCAGCCTTCGCAGATAGAGCTTTCGATCGCTGTTACCCCCAGATGCGAAATTGGTGCGCTGATAGGTTTTTTAAATGCATTTTTAAATGCAACGGATTTCATCTTTTGAAGGTGACCTTCACATCGAAGATATAAACACGAGCTGGGAGAAAATTATAAACAACATTGAAGAAGCAGCAACAGAAGCTCTAGGAAAAGTAGTCATACTGAACAAAAGAAACCAAGGTTCAGAAACAATAAAAGATAAATGTAAAGAGAAACGAGAGAACACCGAGACACACTACAGAAGAATACGAAATGAAACAAAGCAGTTGGTAAGAAGAACAAAAATTGAACACCGGGAACAGTTTACAACAAGGATGGAAAGCGACTTATACGGTACACAAAAACAAATATGTAGATTGAAAAATTTAAGGAATACAATAACATACCACAGCAAACGAATGGGAAAGATACCTGACGGAACTCCTTAAAGGAAAGAAAAATAATAATCAACACAATAATGTACCTGAATTAAGACACGAACTAGAAATCAGTTTCAGGAAGTAGAAATAGCCATAAATTCACTCAAAAATAGAAAGTTACCAGGACAAACGGAATAACCAACGAGATTCTAAAACACAGAGAAGAAAGTATAAACCCTAGAGATGACAAAACTTATACAAAACTAATATTGCACTGCAAGATATCACGAGGCATGGAGAAACAGCATAATGATACCAATGTTCAAGAAAGGAGACAAAGAAGACCACAACTATTATAAAAGTATAAATCTACTGAACACCCGACTTAAGCTTACCACAAAAGTCCTAACCAACAAAATCAATAAACTAATAACTTTATCAGATGAACAACAAGGATTCAGATCCGGAAGATCTGTACTAAAATCTTCCGTTGCAGAATGGAAAACAAAGAAATCCAAATATTATGTTATGCAGACGACGCCGCTTTAATCGACGAGGCTGAAGACGAGCTCCAAAGAATAAAGACACATATTCAATACAACAGCCAAGAAATACAATATGATAATATCAGCAGAAAACCCAAATGTATGACAACATCTAAAAACCCACTACTATGTGAAATCGAAATTGATGGAAAATAAAAAAGCAGGAATCAGGTTTTAGATACCTGGGAATAGATATAACTAGTTACGGAGATGTTGAAGAAATACGACAATAAAGCTTAAAAGCAAGTAAAGCGGCGGGATCTCTTAATGACACAATCTGGAAGAACAAACACCTAAGACAAGACTCAAAATCAAGAATCTATAAAGCAGCAATTAGAGCTATATTAACATACACGGCGGAGACAAGATCTAACACATCTAAAACGACACGACTACTAGAAACAACAGAGATGAAAATACTCCGAGACGAATATCGAAGAAAAGTCTGTTGAATAGTGAGGAGAAACGAAAACATAAGAAGAGCATGCAATATAGAAGACATAAATGGATGGATGACAAAACTGAAACAGGAGTGGAGCGAACACATTAGTAGAATGGTAGAGAATAGGATAGTACGAATAGCACGAGATAAGTCACCAAATGAACGAAGAAGGATTGACGGACCAAGAAAAAGATGGTGCGATAATTTAAACAATTTAGGAGGCAAAGAGGAAGAAGACATTCATCGTTAGTTAATGGAAGTTTATGGCGAAAAGTGCATATCTTCAGCACGTTCGCAAATGGTGTAGTGAATTCAGTGAAGAAAAACCGAAAAATGACAAAGATCGGAGCGGAAGGATTCAGTTTCAGACTAAATTGTTGAAAAATTTGAACAAATATTGCTTGAAGATCAAAAATTTACCATTAACGACCTTGCTTTGTGAATTCCTGAGACTTCCCACACCACAATTCACGTGGAGTGAGGCTTGTCCATGACACCGCTCGACCTCATGTCTTACATCAAACTGAACAACTGTTAAGAGATTTTAGCTAGCCTCCACCCTAAGCCTATAACCTAGCACCAAGTGATTATCACTTATTTCCAAAATTAAAGGAATACTTGGGCGTTTTAAGCTTCAGTACCGATGATAAAGTCAAGGAAGAGGTTACTCGATTCCTCAATGGATTGGCGGTAGAATTCTATAGCATGATGTTAGAAAAGTTGGGAGCATCGTCTACAAAATTGTTTGGGTAGAAACGGCGATTATATAGAATAATAGCGTAATTTTTAAGTTTTAAAATTATGTGTAACACTAAGAACAGAAATAATGCTATCTATTTTAAAAATTCATGCGAATCTTATTTTACAAATGGTCCTAGTACTTGACTTTTTGGTTTTTAGATCACATCAAATTGTAAAATCTTAGAATAAGTTCACAAAATAAAGCATATGGGTTGCTACATCAACAAACAACTGGACCCATTTAATCTTGAGATTAAATGCAAAATTAAACCAGCAAGAGGCGCATTCATACAAATGAAGGAACTACTATCCGACCCACATATTATTTAGAACTTAGGATACAACCACTTAAATGCTATGTTTGGCCATCTATGTTATACAAAGGCATTTGAGATGTGAACTTAAGGAGAATATTAAAAATACCCTAGACTGACCATATAACAAATAAACAGATTCTCAATCGTGTAACCAAAGGAATGGAACAAAATCCGCAGAACATTAGGTATAACTTGGATACCTATTAAGCAATCAAAAATATTTCCTCCCAAACTCCTAGTAACAGGCAAAATTGAAGAAAAACGCAGAGTCGGGAGAACAAACTATCGTGGAGGACCATAAATATACGACATAATGGGTAAAATAAAATAAACTTAAAATATATAATGTCAATAAGTATACGAGTTCAAGATAGGCTTTCTTAAACAAAGTGCTTATTTGGTTATTAAATATATTTGTTAATTTTTAATGCAGAATATCAGACATATCATTACTTTAGAGGAGTATACAATAAGAAATCCTACCATCAAGAAAAATTGACCGAAATCTTACTCTAAACATACATAGGTACACAAATCACGAACTACACAAAATATACACAATCTAAAAACCAAAATGTGAAGTATTTGCAGCCGATTATTTAAAAAAGACACAGTAATTATATTGAATTAAAATTTAAAAAGGTTTTTTAATATTCCTTTTTAAATACAGGTAGAGTACGATAACTTGTTACCTACAAAATATTTTGTTGTTAAATTGGAAAGTATTTATAAAGGCCCGTTTTCACGCTACGTCTTATTGTACGTTTTGTTGGATAGGACAAATCCTATACAATAAAACGTTGCATGTAAACAGCAAAACGTACGTCTTGTCGGAAGGAAACACATAGTGTGTATACACTGGACAAAACGTACGTTTTATATGACTAACAAAATGTACAATAAGACGAGCGTGAAAACGGGCCTTAAAAGATTTGGCCGGATCATCATCATCAGGAACTACAACATTTTTGATTAATTGGGGACACATTTTTCCAGTATTTTCGATTATTTTGGGGACACATTTTTCCAGTATTTTCGATTATTTTACTTTACCCCCCAAATGGGAGTCAAATAAGATCGTTTGATAGCCCTTGTAATTCCCTATATATTATATATTAGTCTTTAATTTTTTAAATTCGGTCAGTACTTTATTTGATTTATTAGAAGCAAAGAAAATAAATTTTAAAATTAATATTTTTAGCTGTTACTTATTTCTTAGTAGACCAAATGGTGAAACTGATAACCTCGGCGTCCATACAATGATAAGGTTTACTCGAAACGTTCTTCCACATTCCGAAGTCTTTGCAGAGTGAATTTGCATTAGTAAATCTTCTAAAGATACGGGCGGTGTTCTATAGATTTTGGTGACCCCACAAAAAATCCAGGAAGATCACATCTTGTGACCGAGGAGGCGCTCATTCATCGATACTGCCTCTCATCCCAATCTAATGCAGTGGAAAATTTTGGTCTAAATATTGACGAACAAGTAAAGCGTAATTCGGGGAGCGCCGTCCTGTTGAAAAATCAAATGATCATCATTGTTGATTCTCGCTTACTGATTATTTCACTAAACTGTAAACGGCGCGGCGTCATAATCATCCCTTTTAAGTTCCTGCAAGAGTCTTTTATCATCATCATCATCTTGGTGCTACAGCCCTTAGAGGGCCTCGACCTTCTCAAGCTTTCTACGCCATTATGTTCTATGGATAAGAGTCTTTTATATGGATAGAAATTGTTCTTCAAAATAGCTTCGACGCTAGTTCGGTTAATTCCAGATACAGCTGCCTTGCCTCATATATTTAACCTGTAATCTAGGTGAACATTTAATACTGTAACTTCACTATGTCAATTATCTACGGGCCCTTCAGTTTCTCGCTTTTTGTTAAATAAATTCCCAGATTATTATATTTGTACTAACTCCAAGCACTATATTGGGCTAGAGTAATTACTAATATATTAGGGGATGTCACTGCTTACTTTCCTACGTAAATGGTCACACTTATAGCAAAATCTAATTTTAGAATTATTAAGAACAACTTACCTAATGTTGAAGAAACCAAATCGTCCGCTTTACTCTCTTCGGACGGCGTCACCATCGTTGGTTCGGCGAATTCTGGAGAAATAGTTTCAGTCTTTACGTCTAGTGGAATTTCTGGCATTTCTTGTACCTTCAATGGTAGACACACATTTTTGGAGGAGGCATTACCAATTCGGGAATATCCGTATGTGTAAGATTTGCAGGAATTGGCTATGAAAATAAAACAGTGATGTTTGTTACAATGTTACATCCAGGCAAAGATTATGAGAAAAACTATGAACAAGCGATTTTCTTTTAAAATAATCATGATTATACAAGTATGGAAAGCGAACGGAATTATTTTTTCGGCATATTATCAAAATTAATTGTCGTCATAGTTTACAGTACCCTTGATTCATTTGTTAAACGGCAATGTGTGTCAAGCAGCATTTCATACAAAACCGTTTCCATTTCTCAAATACTAATTTATAACAAATAAACATAAACACTGAAAACCAGACGCAATACTTAATGTGTGCTGTCGTTTTTTTAATGTGGACTAAATCCATGTTCTAACAATATTCGTACTAAACAAAACAAAACATGAAATTTTAAAAAATGTTAAAAAAAATCTTCACCACGCAAAAACTTTATAAGTTGAATTATCTAAGACAAAACTGCTTGCTGTCAAGACTTTCTCTGTTAAAAAAATGAAAGAGGAATGTTTGATACTTACCTCTAGAATTTCTGGTTCTATCAGAGGAGGTTGCTGTTCCTCAGATTCTTTGGAAGCATGAACTTCAACCACAGCTTTCTTTAACAAAACTATCATTAATTACTTGATCTTCAACAGGTGATTTACTCTGAAGATCCTGTACTGGGATGATAAATCGTCCTTAACAGAAGAAGTGACATCTTCAGGAGATTCTATAGGTTGACATAAGTCTTCGAATCGTTGTTGGGCTTCATCTAATAATTTTTCTTCTGTAGAATCAGGGAACTGTGATACTTCTTGTATTGGAGATTTAGGTTCAGATAAATCACAAACAGAAGATTTTGGCTCACCTACAGGATATTCAAGTTTAAAGTGTTCTGGTATTGGTTCGGGAGTTATGGACAAATCAATTTTCTCTGAATTTACCGAAATCGGAAGATTTGGCTTCGGCAGATAGTAGTGGCGAAACCGGTTTTGGTTCAGGATCAACAACATCCGAACTATCACATTCGGGAGATTTAGCTTCCTCCAAACCTTGATATAATTCTTGTGGAAGTCTACAAACAAGTTTAAGAGAGATGGGGCAACAAATTAGGAACTGGGGATGAACTAACCACGTGATCTATTTGAGGTTCTGATGATAGAGGACGAGGAGACGGACTTGCCAGCAAATCTTCTTTGTTTAGTGCCAGAACTGGGGAAGTACTTCCTGCTTCTACTCCACTAAATGGTTCTGAAGAAAATTCAATGTCTTCCTTTTGAGTTTCTTGCACTAAAGGAATTGGAGAAGCATGCTGAAGATCGTCTTTCTGTGGTTCTGGAGAAAGAGGACTCGGTGAAGGATTTTCAAGAACTTCTTTCTGCGGCACGGGCGAAAGAGGACTTGGAGAAGGACTTCTAAGGGCTTCTCTCCTGCGGTTCCGGCGAAAGGGACTTGGAGAAGGACTCACAGATTCTTTATGTGGTTCTGGTGAAAGAGGACTTGGAGAAGGACTTCCAATAGCCTCTTTGTGCGGTTCTGGCGAAAGAGCTGCAGGTAAAGGACTTGCTAGAAGTTCTTTTTGAAGATCAGATGAAATAGGCCTTTCAGAAATGCCTAAGTCGTCACTTACTGCTGATTCTACGCGTGCAAACTCCTCTAGTGTCGGTTGGGGGCCGTGACTAATGGGTTCAGAAATTGGATCTGATTTAATGGACTCATTACTGGGCAAATCATCATGTACAGACGATTTAATTTAAGATATCTTCCGGTACCAACTCCACGTCAGCTGGTAAAGTCACTACATCGGATTTAATAGATCACTAACTTCGATAGCTTCGCTTGATTTATTAAAATCGTTTGGAATGGGTGAAATAAGTTCTACATCTGCGGGCAGGTCTGCTGGTTCTTCTTTTTTTGGGTATGCAACAAAACTCTCCCAATAAATTTTCATGTGTAGGTTCAGGAGTTTTGGCAAAATCAGTCTCTTCTGTGGTTAATAGTTCTCTTTCCGGTTCTAAAGGTGAGGCAAGCTCTTTTTCATCATCATATGATTGTTTATCTAAATCCGTAATTTGTATTGCGTCATCGATATTTTTGCGCTCATCTAAAGGTGTGTGTTCAGGTAAATCCGAGATGGTTCATTGAAATTATCGTTATCCGGTTTGTTCAAGAAATCATCGAGATTATCGGGCAGTAGTTGAACTTTATTTAAATCGAAAGGATAGATTCACCCTTATCTGCATAGAAGGACATGGACATAGGATCTGATTCTTTGTTTAAAATATGCAAGTCTTGACTTGAGTCATTAAACGTACTCTCAAGAGTGGCCGTTGATTCATCGCCATAAACGGCTTTAGTCGACAAAGCTTCAGATTGGTCTAAAAGTTTGGGAGTAAAAGGAGCAGCATTAGGGCCAAAGTGAAATTCATCGTTTTGGAAAACCTTTTTTCGGTGTGGTGACTGGTTGGAACTCAGGGATTTCGTCGATATTTTACCATTTAAGATGTTCTCCATATTTTCCTATAAATGAAAAAATAATTAATGGAATATATAATACCATTTCAAATACTTAAAAATATACATGTCATTAAATAAAAAACAATATGAAAGAACTAAAATACGAATCTACAAAACCATAATCTCCCCGATAGTGAGCTATGGATGTGAAACTTGAGTGTTAACTCCCTAACTAAACCACATTGATATCTTTGAAAAAAAGGTACTGAGACAAATACTAGGCCCATAAAATAAAATCAACAAAGTGACGAATCAGGATGAACGAAAAGAGGCATTAAAAAAAACTGTTTAATGAGGACGCCAGAAATCTCCTTGGCAGCCGATCTTGGAGGAGAATAGCTACAGACCGTAACAAATGGAGAGGTTTGCTTACGGAGACCAGGGCTCGAATTTGGCTGTAAAGCCATAGGATGTGTGGAAATATAAAAAAGGTGTCATTTGATCTATAAAATTTATAAAATAGTCAAATTTTCTAATTTATTGTAATTATTTGCTTGTTTTTCTAAAAACATTTAAATTTTAATTTGAATGATAAAGATAGAAAACGTTACAAAAATTAAACCTGTACATAGACTAATTGCAGTATTTCGGCAATTTGTTAACCTAACATAATTCTATAAATTTATAATAACTACTTGATTTGACCTAAAATATTGACATAGCCATATTTGCGATGATAATGCAATTCTACCCAAGAACTGAATAAATTTGAAAAGTTTCTTTAAACATATAGAGGCTGATTTTTTTATGGCTCTATTCACATTATATCTTAGAAACAGATGGCGAATTTTAGTTCGTAGGCGAAATAACTTACCATATCGCTAAATACCTATACTAGAAATAACAGATCCCGAAAATCGGCATCTAATCAGATGATTTAACCTGAAGATGCTTATAAATTCATAATAAATTGAAGATCATTTAACAAAATTGGTGTTCCTCTGAGCTCTAAAAAGCTAAAATTGCCGAAGAAGTAACTTATAAACTAACGAATATTAAAGCGAACCTTTTATACTGACAATTTACTAGTTTTTCTCTATAGCAAAATGCAGAGCGAATCGTCACGACACGAAAACGTCACTACTATTTATACTGGCGGTGCATTCATCTTTCAATCTTTCGATCTTTCAATCAATTTTCATAAATTAATTTCCAACTATCCTCAAATTTGGTTTTTAAATATCTTATTTAGTTTAATATTTATTTATATTTTATTATTAATTTAATTATTTAGTCTAACTTTGACAAGGCATTTCAGAAGTAAACAACGTACTTTTTGGCAACAATGCAGACTAAATATCATCGAGCAATAAGACAAAAGAGGGAATGTAAAGGTAGTGGGGGTAAACATATTGATAGACAGGAAGTGCTATTTGAGAGGCCACTTTAAACAAAGAAAGAGAATCTCTTTCCTTGTTTAAGAAATCAAATTTAGTTGGGTTATGTTATGTTGATATTATTGTTTTTCAAAACTGTCACATGAAAGCTTATTTATATTTTCTATTGAAGTTTTTTAACAATTGTTTAACATTTTAGAATATTATCGTTATTAATTAAAAACTTTATTGTGTTCTAGTGTTAAAAAAAGTATTTTAATAAATAAATAGATAAATATATAATTTAAAATATTAAGTAATATAAAATAAATAAAATAGATAAATTAGAACCCCTACACCACTGTATGATTATTGTCAAGTGTCATGAAATTTAAATTTGGCGCATTTGCATTTCCGGATATGTCCGCCATCAGAGGCCACTTTTTTTGTCTCCTTTTCATAACGATTAGATTCCCTCTTTTGTCTTATTGCTCGATGCTAAATATACAGCTTAACTTTCTTGATACGTTAGCAGTGCGCTGGGAGAAAACAATATTTATTGAATTATTTTAATAATATACGTCTTTTGCAAGCGTAATGAGTCATCTGATGAAGCTGTTTTTAAAAGTAATCCACAAAAGAATTTACCGCAAATGTGAGGAACAAATCTTTGGTACGAGGGAAGCTTTATTTAGCGTGCAGGTATTGTTTAAGAAATGTAGAGATGTCAGCTGCGATGTGTTTGCATGCCTGATTGACTACTAGAAGATTTTCGATAGTATATTTGTAAAAGTACCTACTCAGTAAAGTGAAGAAAGTTTATGCAATTAAAAGAATGAACATCTATAAGAAATTCATTTTTAGTAAAATTCGAACTCCCGTGAAATGCCCCAAAATTGTTTTACTATAACTATAATTCTATGAACCAATTACGAGTAAATTTCCTGACGCAGATGCTTACAGGACATGGTTGCTTCAGGGCATACCTTTACAGATTTGGAAAGGCAGAAAATGACAAATGCCTGTATTGTGAAATATCGGACACTGTCTCACACACTCTATTGGTATGCGATAGATGAATAGTTGAGAGGAGCCTGCTTGAGAGAGAGCTAGGAGGTAGGGTGTAATCAGTCACGGAACTGGTGGAGAAGATGATTAGGTCGTCATATCGTTGAAGAGCAGTTCAGAGATATGTGAGGAAAACATTGGAGAGAAAGGAACAAGAAGGCGACCCGAAGATAGCAGGGTGCCCAGGACCAAGCAAGAAGATAAGGCAGAATGAGCGAAATTTAACATGAATAAGGAGGAATAGAGCTAGAGAAGAATTCCGTCGTAGTGAGAAAGTGCTACAATGCGTGAGAATTGTGCGTGAATGAAAGTTCGGGTGAATGCCGTGCCGAGGTTGCGTCCCAATCAGGGCGATCCGGCCGGTAATTCACCGCTGACGAGGGTGTTTTTTTCAGCAGTTGGTCTCTGGCATTGGCGGCGATGGTGGTCTAACAACCCGAGCGAGAGGCCTCGGATATCATCGTGGCCACGCTGAAGGAGTCCTGCATAACCGAGGCTGAAGGCGGTTCTGCTCGCCTTCTAGGACAGAGGTATGTTTCGAACATTTGGATCACCCCCCCCTCATAAAAGAAGAAAAAAAATTACGAGTAAATATCGCAAAATTTCGCTTAAAACGTACTGATTTACCTCGGGAAAAAAAATGTTTTCTTTTATTTACACCATATTTTTTTTAAATATTGAGATTAGTTCATGCAATAAAAAAGTGACTTAAGTATACCACTGTCATTTTGATAGAGTGTGTTTAAAGAAATTCCACAATTTGGAAACTATGTGCATAGTTATATTTAGAATTCGTATCAAGGGTATCGTTTCTCGCTCAATGTAACACTGGCGCAGGCAGTGTTTCTGTACTATGCAACACATGATACTGAAACAGGGTGTCATGACACTTTATTGTGCTGATCCATTGTACTGATTGATACAAGCAGCTGTGTCAATGTCATTGTATCAACAATCAAAGATTTACGGTGTTACCCATGACTAGTACAGAAAGACCTCAACATAGCTATTCCGTATAGCAACCAACAAAGTCATCATAGCCAGAATGATCGCCAATGTTCGGAACGAACAGGCATCCTAAGAAGTATTTTGTTTAAAATATAAATATTAAAGTAGTTATTTATGTACCGAGGACATTAATTGGATGTTTATGCCCGAAGGCGACTGTCTTAAAAACAAGGGGGCCCGCCCCTGGCCCGAGTGTATATTAGTTTGTTATCGTATTAACAATCTAAATATTTTTAAAAATTCGGAAAGATTATCATAGTAGAATGAGCAATACCGTTAGGATGAAACATATAATGAAAAGAGCATCTGCCAGAATTGCCAGTTTTATGTGAATTCTACCACAGAATACACCACCCAACAAGCTGCGAACCAAAGGGCTTTTTCGCAATTAAAATTTCTGTGAGAATCCGCTATGTTTTAAAAAGAGTTTACCTGTCAAACTATAAAAACTGAAGTTTGTTTACGTATTGAGAAGTTTTGTGTGTGTGTGTTGTTTAATAGTAAAAAAAAAGAATAATAATCTTACACATATTTTTTGTATATACATATACATATTTTAATACCTCAAAAAAGTATAATAATATAAGAAAAGTAAAATATAATAGTAAAAAAAGAATAATACTGTTCTACATATTTTGTATATACATATACATATTTTAATACTGTTACGAACATGCATTCAACAGCTCACAGCATCTAAGTGGCCCGCCTTACGGTCGCATCTCGAAGCATCGAGAAGTGTCGGCGATACATCAAGCGCTGTAAAATTCCACCCTTCAGATAACGAATTAGAGGTGGACTACTCCCGAATATTCTCGAAAATAATACTTTGGTATATATATGTAACGGTGTAGGAGTAAGTTTAGTTGATAAGATAATACCGAACTGTAAAGTTATAAATAAATATATTTATATAAATTCGAACCGCTCGTTTTATTTAATCTCGCTACAGTGGTGTCCGGTGTGAGATTTGAAAATAGTCAACAGTGACTTTTGAAAAAGACTTTTGAACTTTTGAAAAGTATTGTTCGTCGGGAACATCCGCGTAGTTCAGTAGTGATCGTTGTACGAAAGAACATTTAAAAAGTACGTGTGTGCCTGACCAAAGATGCTGCTAGTACAACTTTCAGTAAAACAGTTGCGTGAGCAACTTGAAGAACGCGATGAAGACTGCAGCGGGTCCAAGAAGATCCTCCAAGAACGACTAAAGAATGTTCTTAACAAGAATGGAGATGATCCAGAGACATTCCAGTTTCAATCATCAGAAGAAACAGTTTTAACAAAAATAAATGAGAAATTTGAAAATGTCTCACAAATGATTGAAGAATCTTCGAAACAAAATGATAGTAAATTTGAGAACGTCTCGCAAATGATTGAAGAAACTTCTAAAAAAAATGATGAAAGATTCAATGAAACGTCTCAAATTATTAAAGAAGTAGCTAGACAAAACGACGAGAAACTCGAAAATGTGTCAAAAAGATTCGACGAGAAATTTGAAAATGTTTCTCAAATGATGGAAGAAACTTCGAAAAAGAATAATGAAAAATTTGAAGAAGTTTCCAAAACATTCGAAAAAGTAGAAGAGAAGATCAAACAGTTAGAGAGCATGATAACTAACACAAAAATGCTACCACCAGTTAATACGGTAGCTTTAGATCCGGTAGTAAAAGAAGAATCACCGAGAGACGAAACGACACATCATATGAGATTCAAATTGCCACCATTCGATGGAAAGTCGTCTTGGTCTATATACCTTAGACAATTTGAAGCTATTGCGACAGCCAATCATTGGACAGAACAAGAAAAAGCCGTTTCCTTGACTGCTGCTTTACGAGGTGATGCTGCAGATATCCTAAGATCGATTCCTAAGGGTCAAGAAAAATGTTACCAGACCTTGTTCACTCGACTAGACAAACGTTACGGAGATGCCCATCTACAACAAGTCTATAAAGCGCAACTAAGAAGTAGAGTTCAACGAGCAAGTGAAAATTTGCAAGAGTTTGAAGCAGATGTTGCTCGTATAGTGCGGTTGGCTTATCCGGAGGTACCAGACAACATTTTGGAAGAAATAGCTGTAGATACCTTCGTCAATGGGTTAAAAGAAAGTGAATTGCAGAAAGCTTTACGACTAGCAAGACCGAAAGTTCTAGATGAAGCGCTCGCTATTGCTTTAGAACATGAAACAGCTAGTCAAACTTCACGGAGCCATCGAGTAAGAACCATTGAAGAAGGCGACGAACCAAACGATGAACGTCTGGAAGAGATGGTACGAAAAGTAGTTCGTAACACGATGCCGAAGAGACGCGAGCCCAGATGTTGGAATTGTGGTGAAGTAGGTCACATTCGTCGTAATTGCAAGAAAATTATACAACAGTCGGAAAACTAGAACGGGTCGACACTAAGGGGCAACTGCCGACCTCGAGAAACACAGCCCCCATAGTAACTGTGAACATTACGTCCTCCGTGGAATTCATAGCTTGTACATCGAGGGTCGTATTAACAATAAATGTAGATCGTTTTTGGTAGATACAGGTGCAACAAGAACTATTGCACGGCCAGAAGTAGTACGAGACCATCTTAAATTATCGCCTGCAACAGTAAAGCTTAGAACAGCAACTGGTGAGATAATTAATACATATGGCGAGGCTAATATGTCAGTATCCATTGGCCAGACCACAGTGAAACATAGAGTATTAATTGCAGAGATCTCCGATGAGTTCATATTGGGGATGGATTTACTAAGAAAAGTTGGGGCTGTACTGAATGTCAAAGATGGAGTTCTCCAGATCAGTGGTGAAGAGTTGCCGTTTCATGAAGAGAAAGAAGATGTTATCAGCTTAATAACACTTGCGACGTAACAATACCTGGTAATAGTGAGAAAATTTTGATGACCAGACCTGATGGTTACTGCCGAGAGGGAAGTTTAAGGATGGTCGAAGATGTGAACAATGCCGAGTTCCTAACGGCAAAAGCTTTGGTGAGAATTCGAGATGTCGTTCCTGTAAGAGTTATGAATTTAAAGGGAACTGATATTAAGCTAAGTAAAAGAACTTTGATCGGACAGTGTGTTCCCGTGGCTTCGATTTGTTCCATGAATACTAATGAGAAACTGTCGAAATCAAAGTATCCAAAGGAGCTTGTTGAGACGATGATTAAAACGTGCCAAGATCTTGATGATGAACGAACTAAAAAAGTGAAGTCTATGCTGATAGAATTTCAAGATGTTTTCGCCATTGATAAGAAGGATAATGGCAAAACAAGCATAGTAAAGCATAAATTAATACCGAGACGCTCAGCCAATCAGACAACAACCTAGACGACTTCCATTTGCGAAAAGAGATGAAGCCGAAGACATCATCAAAGATATGAACAAACAAGGGGTAATTGAACCATCGAACAGTCCATGGACATCACCAGTAGTGCTAGTAAAGAAGAAAGATGGTTCAACACGTTTTTGTATTGACTACCGACAGCTCAATGCGGTAACTAAAAAAGATAGTTATCCTTTGCCGAGAATAGACGATACTTTGGATACACTTTCTGGTTCTCGTTGGTTTTCCACACTCGATCTGAAAAGTGGATATTGGCAAGTAGACATGGAGCCAGCTGATCGTGAGAAAACCGCATTCTCGATAGGATCAGGGCTTTGGCAGTTCACAGTTATGCCCTTTGGTTTATGTAATGCTCCGGCCACATTTGAAAGATTAATGGAGGCAGTTTTAAGAGGTCTAACATGGAAAACATGCCTGGTTTATTTGGATGATGTAATTGTAGTTGGAAGATCCTTCGATGAACATGCCAATAATCTGACCGAAGTCTTTCAACGATTGCGGGCAGCAAATTTGAAGTTGAGTCCGAAGAAATGTCACTTGTTTCGACGAGAAGTGAAGTACTTGGGACATATTGTAGCAAGTAATGGAGTAACAGCTGATCCTGAAAAACTTGCAGCAATTAAGGATTGGCCAGTACCAAGAGATAAACACGAAATTAGAAGTTTTCTTGGCCTTTGTACATATTACCGACGTTTTGTCAAAGGATTTGCCAACATCTCCAAGCCATTAACAAAGTTGACAGAAGAAGGCAAAGAATATACATGGAGCGAAGAGTGCCAGAGAGCTTTCGAACACTTACAAATGGCTCTGATCAGCGCACCGATTTTAAGCTACCCTAGACAGGCAGGAAAATTTGTGTTGGACACCGATGCCAGCAACAGTGCAATAGGAGCTGTTCTCTCCCAAATCCAAGATGGCAGGAGAAAGTCATCGCATACTTTAGCAAAGTCTTGTCGAAACCAGAAAGAAACTATTGCGTTACCAGGAGAGAATTGCTAGGTGTAGTAAAGGCTTGCGAGCATTTCCATAAATACTTGTATGGCAGAAAGTTTCTTCTTCGCACGGATCACGCTGCTCTAAAATGGCTCCTACAATTCCGTAATCCAGAGGGCCAGATGGCAAGATGGTTAGAACGATTACAAGAATATGATTACGAGATCGAACACAGGGCTGGAAGAGTTCATTTAAATGCTGATGCGCTTTCGAGAAGGCCGTGCAGTGAACATTGTAATCACTGTCTTAAATTAGAAGAAAGACTTTGCCCTGTGAGACGAACCACCGTCATTAATGATCAATGGCAGCCACAACAGCTACAAGACGCTCAAGCAGATGATCCATGTATAAAGAGAGTATTAGATTGGATGCATCGAAGTGAAAGGCCTTCTTGGCAAGACATTAGTGCATGTAGTCCTGAAGTCAAGTGTTACTGGAGCCAATGGAATTGCCTAGTGCTCAAAGATGATCTTCTTTATAGAACCTTTGAGAACGATGATGGTACAGAAACTAAGTTTCAGTTGATTGTACCTAAAAGTAAAGTGTCAGAAGTATTACGTCAGTTGCATGACGGTGCATCAGGTGGACACTTTGGTATTACGAAGACTCTGCAAAAGGTTCGAGAACGGTTCTATTGGGTGAACTGTAAAGATGATGTAAGAAGATGGTGCCGGAAATGTGAACTGTGTGCAACCAGTAATGGTCCAGTTGGTAAAAAGAGGGCACCCATGAAACAGTACAACGTTGGTAGTCCTATGGAACGAGTAGCAATCGATATTGCAGGTCCACTTCCAGAGACAAATGATGGAAATAAATATATCCTAGTTGCCATGGATTATTTTACGAAATGGACTGAGGCCTATGCGCTACCAAATCAAGAAGCTGCTACCGTTGCAGAGGTACTGGTTAAAGAATTCTTTAGCCGATTTGGTGTTCCCTTGGAGATCCACTCCGACCAAGGGCGAAACTTCGAGTCAAACCTTTTTCAAAACGTTTGTAAATTGATTGGTGTCAATAAGACCAGAACGACACCCCTTCATCCTCAATCAGATGGAATGGTCGAGAGAATGAACCGAACGATGGGTAAACACCTGTCCAAAGTTGTATCAGAACATCAAAGAGATTGGGACCAGCACATTCATTTATTCCTAATGGCCTACCGCTCGGCCGTGAATGAAACTACGGGCCAGACTCCAACCTGCCTGATGTTAGGTCGTGAAGTTCGTTTGCCCTGCGACCTAGAGTTTGGCTGCAGACCTTCTGAAGAATATGTTGCAAGCGAAGATTATGTCGACCGCCTAAAGTTAAGAATGAACAACATTCATGAACTTGCCCGACAGCACATCCAGTTAGCCAGTGACAGAATGAAAGATCAATATGATTCTCGATGCAAGAATGAAAGCTATGAAGTAGGTGATCTTGTTTGGCTTTATAATCCACAACGTCGTCGTGGCTTGTCTCCTAAACTGCAAAGACAATGGGAGGGTCCGTATGAAATTAAAAAGAGAATAAATGACGTAATATACCGAATTAAGAAGTTGCCGAAAGGTAAACCAAAAGTAGTTCACGTAAATCGTCTTGCACCTTATGCTGGCTCAAACGAAACCGAAGAAGTCCGAACCTTCAACATGAGATCAAAGATAATCGGCGACCAAGTTTTAATGAGTTTATGTCAAATTACGCAGAGAGAAAGAGTGCTAGATTCGGCGTGACGACAGAAGTTCAGCAGGATCTTTTTAGTGTTCCGCATAACGTCTCTCTAGCCCACTGTGTTGCCCAAGATCTTGAGATGACTAAAGGAATCTCATCTGTATTTTATAAGAAAATTTGGTCGCTTGGACGAGTTAAAAAACCAGCAGCCTAAAGTTGGAAGAGTGCTGAGATTAGAAGATGGTTCTCGATCTTTGTTGTATATGGTGACCAGAAAGTCGTATACAGACAGGGCAAGCTACGAGGATATATGGCGAGCTCTGACTAATTTGAAGAAAGTCGTCTGCAATTACGACATTAAGAACTTGGCTTTACCCAAGATAGGCCATGCACTAGATAATCTGGATTGGAAGATTGTCAGAAGCATGCTTGAAGTGATCTTCGAGAAACCGGTGTAAGAATTACTGTGTGTTGCATTAATCCGAAGAGATCGTGTCCTTCAAAGACAATAGACTGTTATTTCTTTCTGAGGGGTTCATGCAGAGCTGGAGAGTCCTGCAGATTCCGCCATCCTGGGCCTATAGATAGAGTTCCTGATCGGGACGCTCAGATCTAAGAGGGGAGCAGTGTTACGAACATGCATTCAACAGCTCACAGCATCTAAGTGGCCCGCCTTACGGTCGCATCTCGAAGCATCGAGAAGTGTCGGCGATACATCAAGCGCTGTAAAATTCCACCCTTCAGATAACGAATTAGAGGTGGGACTACTCCCGAATATTCTCGAAAATAATACTTTGGTATATATATGTAACGGTGTAGGAGTAAGTTTAGTTGATAAGAGAATACCGAACTGTAAAGTTATAAATAAATATATTTATATAAATTCGAACCGCTCGTTTTATTTAATCTCGCTACAATACCTAAA
>OU898278.1:43833885-44008532 GCA_918026665.1 Diabrotica balteata
GTCTCATTTGCCCATCTCTGGCAGTTGTAAATGTCGGCGAGAGCGTCCGGTACTCCACAAATGGTCCAGTCTGCCGAGGCAGATTTGCCTATTATATTTGTGAAGGTACAAGAACTACCATGTCGGTTCAGAAACTACGTCAGCAAGTAGTCTTGTTTCCTGAACCAACATTCCCACTACGGCCTCAGATCGGGAATAAGCTCCTTCGTCCACTTAGCCTTTTCGCTATCATTTGCACATTCTCTGTGCCACTCCACTACCTTTTCTCCTATTCTGATCTTTATTTTCATCCATCCTCTATTCATCCAAACTCCAAAATATTTAACCAAACAACCTCCACACCTTCCACTATAAATCGAAGAGAGTATTTGTCCCGACTCCTTTTGAGAACTATCATCTCAGTTTTCTTAGGTGCTAGCTGTAGATCGTTCTCTCCGATCCACCTACCAATACGACGCACGGCTGTGTTAGCCGCATTAGCCATGTTCGTTTTTTGATTCACTTTTCGCAACCAGTGCAAGTTCATTGTAATGTTAGAGCTTCAAATAGACCCAAAAGCGTTGAGCGACCTGGTTAGATAAATAAAAACATACAACATTGATTTGGCAGCAATTCAGACAACAAGGTGGCTTGAAAAGGGTATCCGGGACACAAAAACATAAACCATCTTGTCAAGCAGTTAAGATACAAGAAATAAGGAATTTAGGGTGACATTTTTATAGTCGATAGCTGAAACAATTCACAACGATTTCAAGCAAATAATGAATGGATTTGTATGAATGGAGTTGTGTTCATCAACTTATCCATAATAAACGTTCAATCTACAAAATGAACAAAATGAAACAACAAAAAATAGTCATAGGTGACACACACGAAGAGTGATGAATTGAAAAAAAATACACCGTAGAAGTGGCAGACATAGCCCTTATTGACACGAATTAAAGCTGCTAATATCTTATTGACTTTGCAGCTAGTAAAAATATTGTCATCCGTTCTGCAAATGCACAACATATACAAAAGCACCTGGATATCCCTTAGATAAAATACTGTGAACCAAATATACCAAGTACGCGAGGACCATGTTGCTTCTCAGACCAACTACTAGTTTAGATACACTTCAAATGTAGAAGCAGCAGACAAGTAAAAGGGAGTAAATCAAGAAAAGAAATTCATGATCTGAGAAAACTGTAAAGACCCAAAACTCAAAAGAATTTTAATAAGAAATGAATATGAATCAAATGAAGAAAGAACATTATTAGGACGTAGGACTTAATAAAGAGAACCACATTACCTGATTAAAGAAAGGAAAGATGACTAATGGTTTGATACATCTTCTTCTTTAAGTTCCATCTTTTATAAAAGGTTGGAAATCATCATGACTATGCGAACCCTGTTGACTGCCGCTCTGAATAGTTCTGCACTACTGCATTCAAATCGTTTCCTCAAGTTCTTAAGCCACGATATTCTTCGTCTTCCCACACTTCGCTTTCCTCGAATTTTGCCTTGCAGAATAAGTTGCAATAATGAATATCTTTGCCCTCTCATAACAAGGCCTAATTACTTAAGTTTTTTTTTTGATAGTCAATATTATTTCAGTTTCATTTCCTATTCTTCTAGAAACATCTGCATTTGACATTCTTTAAGTCTAAGATCAATGGGCAAAGAATGCGAAATAATAAACACGATAAAAATAAGAAAGTTACAATATCTGAGACGCGTAATGAGGGGACAGCGATATGAACTGTTAAGGCTGATAATACAGGGAAAGATAAGAGGAGGAACGAGTATAGAAAGAAGGAGAGTGTCATGGTTGAAGAATTTAAGGAACTGGTTTAAATGCAATTCTATAGAACTCATTAGAGCAGCAGTAGATAAAATAAAGATAGTGATGATGATATCCAACCTCCGATTGAAAGAAGAAGAAGTCCATGATATTCGTAAGATTCTTTCGTAACACCAAAATTCAAAGGCGGCTAACTTATTTACATGCACTTGTTTTAATATCCATGTTTCCAAGCCATAAAGAAGAGTAGTGAATACGTAACACCGAAGCATGTCACAAAGGACTTCCACATACATATACATATAGACATGTACAACACAGCACAGCTGAAACCTCAATACTCCGGGAGTATTGGATTTTAGGAAGAGTAGAACTTACAAAGTTCAGAAGAACTGGAAGAGAAGTAATGAAAAATACTAAAAAATAGCTAAGCTCAAAGGAACAAAGTTAAATGGCCAAAGAGACACTAAATCTCAAGTGAGTGTTCGGGCTAGCTTCAATGCACTGGAATTTGGCTTTAAGATAATGGAAAAACAGATCTTTTAACCAAAAGAATACAATATAATAGGGCAACTAAAAATCTGAAAATATAAAAGGGTAAGATAAGAGAATATACGGAAATGCCTAGGAAAAACTGAAATGGGCGCCAGCTAATTTCTGAAGGAAATTAACGAAAAATAAATAAATGAAGTTATGAATAACAAGGAATAAAGTACTATCGATATAATAACCTGCAATAAATTTGAAAATCCAAAAAAAAACAAACACTATTAACCTTTGCTCTGCTATATTATAACTGTAAGAAGGAACTAAAATAAAAGCTAAACTACTTGTAACAAATATATTTATAACATGAATAAGTAACAAATAACTCACCTATATACACATATATATATATATATATATATATATATATATATATATATATATATAATTAAAAAAAACCGATATATAAATTTCTTCCCCCCTTTGTTTTTGTTTTTAAAAACCACTATACAAAATCAGAAACCCCTTCCCTAACAATGAATCTAATTTAATTAATTAATAACCATTTACCTAACTTTTTATTGTTGATACAAAACTGTAATAAATACTAACCTTGGTATATGCATATACAAAGCTGTAAGTTACAAAAGAAAAAAAACCTTAACCGTACGAAACTAGAAGTTAATGTCCGTCACAACACCACAGCTGTCCTGGTTAAGTCCCCTTAAGACTCTGGCGGTCCTTGGGGCTCCGAAAAACGAACGAAGGAGACTGCTGTAGTCCTGGAGACAATCGTTTCTTGGTGACCAATGGGTGGCAGTAGGTCTTTGTTCAACTGATATTAATATCAATTATTGTCCTAATCGGCGAAATCTACAAAAAATAACACTTTTTTGTAGAAAAACAGAGAAACATCAAGGCACCCCAAGATGACTGTCAATGCGTACTCTCACATCGAATTATCAAAATAAACAAACATTTTATTTTATCAGATTATTGCCATGCTGTCAATTTATTGCGTCTGCGCATTTAAAGAATATGTCGTAAATTAGGCATAAAACTTTTTATACCGAGTAAGTATACAAAAACAGAAAAAAACATAATTAGGTGTCCGATAAATTTACGGTCTAAGCTCAAGGCCACATGATACATATGACAAAACTCAGATTTTATACTTTTAATATTTCAAAAGAAAATGAAGACATCAATAAAATGATATGCTTATAAAATTGAAAGATTTAATTGCTCACCTGGGTTTTAAATAATCACTGCGGCAGATCCGGAAGCCGGGTTTTTCTATCTAGAATCTTTATCATGTATATTTTTTATCATATATATACTTTATTTTATGTTGTTGTAATTCCTCCCTGGATGTTCGGGGAAAATATTAGATCAACTCCCAGATTTTCTACCGATTTTGAGACGAAAGATGCCGGTAAAGGCGTGGAGAAGTACCTCTCTGGTTTAGTCGTTGGCCAAAACTCTTTAGCGCCTCTTGGCCACTTTATCGTGCGTATCTTCAGCATTCGTTTGTGAACCTACATTTCCAATGCTTCAATTTTATTCATGATCGATATCTTTAGCGTCCACACTTATGCACTATACAAAATTATGGACCAAACATAGCACTTGACCATTATTTGCCTTAGTTCTAAACTGAGATGTTATTGCAAAGAAATGACTTCATTTTCATAAAAGTAGTTTTAGTCATTGCTATTCTACGTTTTATTTCTATGTCTAGATCTAGTTGGTCCGTTATCACAGTTCCCAAAGATGTCATTTTGTGAACTTTCTCAACTTGGACTCCGTCTAATTAAAGCTTTGCATCGGGATGTGAGTCATGACTAAACACTAAAAATTTGGTTTTGTTTGAGCTTATTTAATGCCCATTTCCTCTCCTACCTCCTACCTACGATCAAGCAGAATTTGAAGATCTTCAATATTATCTGATAGAATTAGTGTATCGTCTGCATATGTAATCACATTAAGTAGTTCCTCGTTGATTTTTATTAACTGCTTAGTTAAAAGCTTTTTAAATAACTGGTCCGAGTAAACAT
The DNA here is from genome assembly GCA_918026665.1 of Diabrotica balteata. NCBI lineage: Eukaryota > Metazoa > Arthropoda > Insecta > Coleoptera > Chrysomelidae > Diabrotica > Diabrotica balteata. Next base: position 43,838,212 of record OU898278.1, read on the forward strand.
TGGACAATGTTTGCGACAAAATGCAACCTTGTCTGACTCCTCGTTGTATAGAGATTTTATCGATGTAGTTATCTCCAATTTTTACGATAGCAGTTTGATTCCAGTACAATTTTTTAATGACACGAATATCCGTGTCATCTATTCCGATATTTTTTAGTATTTGCATAAATTTTACATGCTGCACTTTATCGAGTGCCACGAAACATGCAAATACATCTTATCTTTGTATTTTCTTTCTTTCTATGTAATAGTATATTAAGCGCAAAAAGTGTTCCCCTGGCTCCATAGCATTTCTAAAACCAAAATTGGGTATCTTCAATATCTTCTTCGCATTTGCATCTAATTCGGTTGAGAACTATTCTGAGAAAATTTTAAGAGTGTGGCTCATTATTCTTATCTATATTCAGAGCATTTTCTCGTATTGTGTTTTTTAGGTGTTGCGACAAAAATGGATTTGAGCCAATCTGCGGGAATCACTCTAGTGTTATATATTGAATTAAAAGTCTTACTACTACTTTTATGTTATCATTCTCTATTAGTTTCAGCAACTCAGTTGGTGTATCGTCTGGACCACAAGCTTTTCTAATTTTAGCATTACTTATAGCGTGTTCTACTTTGCATCTCATAATTTCTGGGCCGTCAGTACAGTTTTGGTAGAATTCGGCAATATTATTCCTGTCATCTTCAAACAACTCTGATATATACAGCTGCTATTCTTTTCTTATTTCGTGCTCATTTACAATAATTGTGTTATTATTGTCAACGAGTACAAAGGGAACTCGTTGTTTTAAATATGTTACTCATTTCTTTTAGTTTTTTGTGCACATTAAATAAGTTCGTGTTTAGATATTACATCCTCCATTTCGTCCCACCTTTTTTCATCCATTTTTTTGGCTAATTTGATCTCCTTTTTTATTCTTCTCTGCAGGTGTCCATATTCTGTTACATTAGATTTTATAAGTCGACGTTGTTCCATTAATTTCAAAATGTCGTCATCCATTCATTTTTCTTGATTAAGTTTTTTCTACAATCATTGTTTGTGGAGATTTCTTTAACTTGGTTTTTAAATTCACTCTAGTTTAGTATCTGCTACAAGTAGTTGATGATCAGATCCAATATCTGCCCCAGGATATGTAGTGACTTTTTTGACGGTATTTCGAAACGCTCCTCTACAAGTATGTATTCTATTTGATTTCTTGAAGACTCAGGTTATTACCATCATTAAATGGGCCTTTCCAAGTGTATAGTCGTCACTTGGGTAATTTATACCAGGCGTTTTCTTTACAAAATTATACAATATCTGTCCTCGATCGTTAGGTTGTCCTAAACCATAAGAACCTACAATCTGACCTCGTCGACCTTCCCCAATTTTTGCATTGAAGTCGCCTATAATATATAAAATTTCATGTTCGTGTTTATTACGTTTCTGTAAGATGTCTTGGATCTGATCATACAACTTCTCGACTTCATCGTCATATTTTCACACCGGCGCGTCTGCTTATGAACAATGGCAATATAATTGAAAAAAATGGTCAGATTTAAAAAACAATTACTCCATTTCTCTTAAAAATTCTAGAAACTATAAAAAAATTGCAAACTTACTCATCCACTCAGTTCTGGTTGGCACTCGACCTGCTAAAGCTGTTTTTGCAATATTTAAGCAACAAAATAACTTTAGGTACAGATTCTCATTTTAAAGTATTTTTATACTTTTTTAGTAAAATTGTGTCACTTTTCAGTAGTAATATCCCTAGGACATTGATAACAGACGAGATAATTTGATGACAATCGAAAGCTCGTTCCTTGGTAACAGCACGAAGCCGAAAGCGGAGTGGTGTTACCAAGCAACGAGCTTGAGAAATTTGTCATGAAATTATAAGGCATTCATCAATGTCCGAGGGATATTCGGCGGATAATTTTTAGAAAAAAAAAACGAAAAAAAACGAAACATTTATTTATTAAAAGTACAGTTAGTGAAAGTACAATTATTAAAATTTAAGTTAACATTAGATTCGTTGCTGTTCTCTAGTATAGAAGATTTATTACCACGCATAATATTTATAATCTTGTTGTGGTGTTGAATGCAATTATCAGTCTAATGTTGACATGATTGGGTGAAATTGTTCCACATGACACAAAATGACGAAATTTGAATGGTTGTTAGAACAGTCGAAAAATTATCAGTAGTAATATCCCTAGAACATTGATAACAGACGAGATAATTTCATGACAATCGAAAGCTCGTTCCTTGCTAACAGCACGAAGCTGAAAACTGAGTCCACAGCATATTCTCGTCCGCAGCAAAATTCCATGAATATTCCCCAAATATATTTGTGACTGTTGGTTGTATTTCTGGGAATTTTTTCTTTGATTAGCTCATTTATACTTTGAACATTCTCATTGCCGAAACGTGACATTTTGAAATTTATTTGGATGAAGTTGTCAAACTCGATCGTGTTGTCATAGGGACTGAAAATTGCACTAAATGCAATTATCAGTCTAATGTTGACATGATTGGGTAAAATTGTTCCACATGACACAAAATGACGAAATTTGAATGGTTGTTAGAACAGTCGAAAAATTATCCATATAATTTACCAGTCTTCATCTTTAGTACTTAAAATCAAATAGCGATCTCACATTGTTTATGTGTTTATAAATAAACATATTAAGTCACGTTACATTAAATACATTATTTACATAATAAATCAAAAATACCGTTTATTACGATGCATATTTTGTTTGCATTGTTGTCACCATTTAATATTGTTACCACCAAATTTGTCAAAAGTAGTTTTATATACCTGTATTAAAGAGTGTCACGACTTTTTATTTACTAATTTTTCTTGTACAATACTCACTACTTTAGGTATATTTAGCAAGTATTCATCAAGTGCCTCGTAATGAGTACGGTTTGTTTATGTGACAGAGAAGATTAAAAGATAGAGTGATAGTATTGACATCCAATAAGAAAACATCCGGAGATGGAACAGACATTTATATTCTAGTTATTGTTCTGCAATAAATCTTCCTATTGCATCATTCATTACCATTTCTCATATTATATTTTTGCAGCATATAAGAAAACTATATCCTACAAGCATTACAAATCCGTGGAAACACTCAATATAACAACCAAAGAATATCAACGTATAGAGTCTATATTCTTTGCAACAACTATGGGAACAAATTGTGATAGTTTTCTCCTTGGAATCTTTAATGTTCTTAATTTATTAGTGTCAGTTTAAGTATTCTACCTTTTTGTCTCGGTGAGTCGGGAAAATGAGTATGAAATAGGCAAATTTGTGATTACCAATGAATAGGAAGAAGATAATGCAAAAAACCGAAAAGATAATGAATAAGGAAAGTATGAAGAAAAAAAAATAAAGAAGAGGTAAGCTAACTATTATTTAATACTGATATCTGTGTCATTTTCTTCTTCACTACTTATTATTAATTTAATGTTCTACTTTCGTGTAACTGGTATTTTAATGTAATGAAGAATTATCCTCTAGACATTCTCTTCTTACATTGTCACACGTATCTTCAAAGTTGTGATTTTTTACAGATAATCTCTAAATTGTTCAAAGCTGCTTCCCTCACAAGTTTCTCCAAATTTGTAAGGAAAAACACTGTTTTCCTCATCCCCATAATGAAAGAAATTTGTTTTAAAAATTCTACTCAGAAAACCAGCAAGTTATTGTGCGCATTAAAATCTTGGATGACATTTCATTAAATCAAGAGATAATTAATCATCCTTAAACAAATATAAATATATTCAATAACACTTTATCGGTGTCTTAACATTATGTAGCGTTAAAAATATCTAAATTAAATTATAAATATTAACAAAAATAATCAGAATCTTTATGCAACTCGACCCAAGAATATTCTATCAGTGTTGCTAACAGTGATAAAGAATAAAAAAAATAATATAAAATGCGGGCCAATTTGTATAGATGACATACTTCAGCAAGGTGCATCAATCAAGATGAAGTTCTTTATTCTGCTATCGCTAGTTGCTTTTTGCAGCTGTTTACCAGCTCATCAAAAACAATATAAAGATGTAGAATCAAAGAACGTGGTTCAAAAGAATAATCCTATTAACAACTTTTGGAAGACGTGGAACCAGCAACATCAAGGAGAAGAACCATGGAACAAGTGGGCTGAATATGGCGTAGACAAACAACCTGGTAATTACTGGAGGCAATATGTACAGGGCAAAAATCAAGTTGGCGATGTTGCTGTACCCTGGATCTATCATTACTGGTAAGTTAAATGAAGGTAGTCACAATATTATTAAGTTTTTTTGTTCTGTTCTATACATTTAGTTATAAAATTAGTTTTTTTATTATGTTTTGATTTTTGAACATTTTTGCAAATTTTCAAATGCTAATGGTGATCTATGTATAATGATAGTACATTGAACATAACTCACTTTATTTGAGAAATCTTCTGAATATGGAAGCATATATGCTTATTTTTATAAAGATGTCTTGCTTCCATATTTTGAACTTAATTTCAAAAATCGTGTCAAATTACCTTACTGTACCTTGTACATTAATTACCTTAATACCTTTATTATTTCAATGCAAGAAAACTCATTTTTACTTAAAGTAAATCATATTAAAATTTCCATTATAAAAGTACCAACTTTATTAACACATTTTATTTAGTTTTTAATTTATTAAATTCTTTCTACATTTACTAAATTGTCTCATCTGAAATTTGACATTTTTAATATACATATATTGTGGAGAATACATGCGCCTTTTATATATCTTCAAGATTCAATAGATATGAAACGCCTAAATTTTTAAACTAATTCGAAACATAGTAATTGTGATTCCTTTCTGCATATTAACTTCTCTTTTAACACAATATTATATTTGGAAATTAATATTCTAGCATACTTGTTTCTTTTACGTTTTTTTTATATATAAAATAGAAAATAGTTGATTTTGCACAAAACCTAATATATATATATATATATATATATATATATATATATATATATATATATATATATATATATATCTGAATATAATTCTCACTATTTTTGCATCTTAACTTTTTTCTATAACTCTGTTTATTGTGTTTGTTATTATCTGCAATAGATTAAATAATACAAATTTGACATTTTAAAGATGAACAAATGCACTTATAAATGTATATTTTATAGGGATACCAAGGATTACGAAAACTTGAGTCCTGTACAACGTGTCCAACTTCTTCTTAATTATTTGCAAGTTCACCAACAGTGGAATCAATTGAACTCTGATGTACACAATGAAGATTATTTGCACCAGCTGTTGTACCAACACCTTCCTGAATATGTACAATATAGCCACGAAGACGTGCTACCCCACTTAGTACAATACTTTGAACAAAACCCCGTAAAATATACCGATATGTTGCAACAAGTGGTTCAATACCCATGGTCCCACCAACAACTTATGTACCATATAATGTACCAATTGTACCAACATTATGGCCAAGCTCCGTGGACCCAAGAACAAATCAGAAACCATATTGTAAAGTACCAAGAAGTTTTCCCCCAACCATTATCTCATGATCAAATCGAACAATTGGTAGAATTTGTGTACCACCTTCAACAAGAACTAATCCCAATACACTACCAACAACTAGAACAAGTACAACCCCAGTTAGAGAATTACTTTGAACAAAACCCAATGAAATATAACGATATTTTACATAAATCCATCCAATCTCCATGGTCTCAAAGACAGCTATTGTACCATGTAATGTATGAATTATACCATCATTATGGTCAAGCCCCATGGTCCCAAGAACAAATCAGAAAGCACATTGTACAGTACCAAGATGCTTTCCCTAACCCATTATCTCAGGATCAAATCGAACAATTAGTAGAATTTGTTTATCATATTCAACAGGAAGTGATGCCAATGCACTACCAACAACTAGAACAAATGCAACCATGGAACCTGAAACAAGTACATTTAATAAACAACGGACAAGTCCTACCATGGAACCAACACATCGCTCAACCATTGAACTATGAAACACTCTATTCAAAGAACTACCAAAATGGTTTGCCATGGACCTACAGACAACCACAACAAGGATATGAAGCTGTCCAACCATGGTCCCATCAACAAACTGTTTCACAGATATACGGAAATCCATTAGCTCAACACTATTATACTCTTCCCCAACCCGGTGTTTTGGGAGTAAACCAATGGCAACAAAATCAACAACCATGGACCCAATACTGGAACCGATACGGACAACAATACGAACATCCTCAACAATGGGTTATGTGAAAATATATTTCTAATGAACATTTAAAACAAATAGTAACATTTTGATTTATATTAAATATATACAAATGATGATTTGCTAAATATATAATATATTTTTAAATATTCTTTTTATTATTATTCTGTATTGTGCTCCATTGTAGGATCTAGCCCATCGTATTGGCTAAGCAAGTAAAAATCTATTCTAAATAGATAAATTCTATATCTAAATTTACACTAATAACTTTTAAAGTTTTTCTGCTTACAAAAGACTTTTTACATCCGCAGTTACAATTTTCCTTTTGGTTGCTGCAAAAGAGATTATATTTATGGCTGTTAAACCAAACCTGAAGAGGTATAAGATAAACTTACCCCTTTCCGTCTCGTGGAGCTTAAATCTATTAGAAACAGTTACCAAACAAGAAAAAACACGTACGACCAGCTCCATATTTCATTAACTCAATACACATCAACGATCAACCTTCAACGATAACAAACTTACTATATTACTATCGGTTTACAAACTGTAAAAGTTGGAAATACTTTTGTTGGAAATAACAATTGTTAATGGGCGATATTTTGTAGCAAAAATAAATTATTACAATTGAAAAATATCTTTTTGAATGGGACTATAAAGAGACACAAAGTTTAACCTTTACAAAAAAACAAAACAAGATCCCAATTATGATTAGGTATGTGTCAGTTGTCAAAAAATAAAGCTAACACACATTAACCACACCCTAACATTTTTAATTTGACTTATTACAATTTCTTAACTTGTTATGAAAGCAAAAAGCAAAAAGTTACCTAAATTTGAAAACTCGGCTTTTTAAAAACCCAAACACAATGGAACCATGTGGGCATTCTTCTAACCAAGTTATTAGAAAACCCGTTTTACAAATCTCTCAGATTAGAGGCAGCATTAAAATAAAATAGTGACAGATTACATTGAGTATATTTCACTTTTTTACAACAAATTTGCCGGTTCACCCAACCCACCTCACTTTACTTACTTCACAGCTAACTGCCACAGTGATACATATTTTCCCATAAAAAAGACGAAACACGAAAATCCATTAAAAATTTGATGAGAATTTTGGGACCACCAATGAAACAAACTGCCTTTGACAGTGACTCCAACGAGAGTAACTTCATAATCTTTAAAAATCATTCGTCTCTCCGCATAACGTTCCCATCAACACAAGTGGATATTTATTTGACTCGCAAGACATTATAAAGTGGCTTTCGATCAAAAAATACCGAAGAAATACGCATATGTGATATACAAACAAAACTTTAAAATGTGTTTATTATCAATTTCAGCGATGCAAAAGGATTAAAAATACTTTTTCGGTGATTTAATACATACAAGGTGATTTAAAATGCTGTAAATTGTTTATGTATTTTATTTTTGAAACTCTCAAAAATTAAGACCATTTTATGATCTATAACTTTTATTTGAAATATTTTTCTCTAGAATGTATAAGTTTTTTATAGACAAAAATCTATGTTTTTCAGTTTTTTAGATTGTTTAAAAAACAAAACAAAATCAGATGTACGTCTTCCCGGATTTTTCATCAGCTACCCCTCATACACCTTTTAGCAAATATTTTATTACTGATTGCGATGTATAGTCCAATCGTCAGAGAGTTGACTTCTAAAAATCATACGAACAAGCTGAATTTTGTAGAGAATATTAATTGTGGGACCCCAAAAAGATGCAAAAAAGATTACTGGTTTTACCCTTGGGCTTCCTTCTAAGACGCAAGATCAAAACGCAAAAGAATCGATTTACCAAGAAACTGTACACAGTAAAGAAAATGTTTCAAATAAAAAATAAAATTGAAAATGTTTCAAATAAAATTGATCACTTTCATTGACCAGTCATAGTGAAATTCTCATTTAAAGAATCAATCTTTAAAACCTATGACACGAAATTTCAATTTTGAGATGTGGTAACAAATATGAGGTATTTGAAATATGAATAACGCCGACGTTAATGTTTTACATTACAGACCATCACACGTCACGGAAAATGTATTTAAGAAGACGGTTTTAGGTCTAGCTTACTGCAGAAATTTTTCTCTTTGAAAAACGTACTAGTGTAAGTAAAAAAAGTTTTAAATGTTATAGATCGTTTGTTGTGTAAAAGTTTAAATTCAGTGTTTTTATGCATATTTCAAATGCCTCACATTTGTTGCCAAAACTCAAAATTAAAATTGTATGCTATACGTTTTTAAGGATAGGCTCTAGTTATCGAAACTTCATAGTGACCAATCAATAAAAGGGATAGATTTTATTAATATCGTGAAAATCATGAAAACTGTCAAAAATCGCGAAACGTTCATTTATTTAACACCTGTATAGAATCTAAGTTATAGTGACCAATCAATAAAAGGGATAGATTTTATTAATATCGTGAAAATCATGAAAACTGTCAAAAATCGCGAAACGTTCATTTATTTAACACCTGTATAGAATCTAAGTTTATTTGCGGCAAAATACAAAAACTTCATATTAAAGCTGAACTCTTCACCTTTAAAGCGTAGTTTGAATTTTATCGGTAGGGCACTCTTATCAAAAGATATCGAATTTTTACCATCGAGCAACCAAAGAGCAACCAAAGATACCAAAGATACAAATTTTATTGAACTTGATTACGCGCGCGTAACTGACATTCAAAATCACCTATCACTGAAAGCGTTGTTTCTAAGAGAACGGTTCATTTTACACAAAAATTGTTTATTAACATTGTTGTTTAAAATTATCTCAGCTACTTTTTTATTTATAATATTTTTTCGACAGAGTACAGATTCTTGCTAAATCGATTTTTTGTGTTTTTATCCCCCCTCTGCAAGAGAGTTTTAGGGAGAAGCTCAGGGGTAAGAGCTATACACTTTTTTGCATCATTTTGGGGTCCAAAAATTAATATTCTCAGCAAAATTCAGCTTGTTCGTATGATTTTTAGAGGTTCAGTGGCATTTTCGTCTCTGACGACTGGAGTATTGGGACCGTGCAAGTTCGGAAGAGCGACACCTGGTGTCGTAAATCAGCAAAATTTACTGTGCTGTCATGTTAGATCGAGGTTACCGGATAACTGTCAAGGACGTAGCCCCAAAAAATAATAAGAAGAAAAAGTAAGATTGAGGTTATGTCGGTATGTTATTAAAAGGTAAACGTTGTATGTAGTGTAAATACAAATAAATACATTATTAAATCACAGCATTACTGTTAATATGGATGCAATAATTAAAACTGGATTTGTGAAAGTAAATCACCAAATAACTTTTCAACCAAGCACTGAGTTAAAGGGAAAAGCTTTTGTAGTGGCAAACTATGTTAAGGATGTGGAACAATTAAGAAAAAATGGACAAAACTATGTAATACATAGCTAAACTTAAAGTTACATTAGCATTAAACTTGATTTTTGGGTTAAAGTGAACTCTAAGTGAGTGTTATGAAACTAAAATTTTCAGTTAAAAGTGAACTTTTATTTATTATTTACTTCAAACAGACTTTAAAGTCGGGCGCAAGAATAATGCATAATTTAGGTTATGTTACTTACTTATGCTTTTTTATGATATATATCCACTTTCTCTTTGTAGTAATTTGTGCTTCGAAGTTGGAAACGAATAAAACTTAAATTGACAATTTTTTACGATTTATAACACAGCATTTACTAAATCCCATTTTCTTCAGTGACAGAAGGTGTAAATAAACAAACGAATATGAAATATGATAATTTGACAATCGCCAATATGAATTTATGAAATCTATGAAATGTGCAGTAAAAAATGCAAGTTTTCTCTGCTACTCGCGCACGATCGTTTCTGGTATCACATCCAAGTACTTGCACGTCGCCAATATGAATCGCTAACTGGTATTAATTTTTTTTGCATTTTTAAGGTTTATGTGATTGGGCATTCTGGACTACTACATACTTATAAAATATTTAAATATTTTAAGAGGAGAGAGTAGAGAATTTTTTTGTGTTAAGGACATGTTCCCTTTCTGCCGTAAACAAGAAACCTTAAGAAGTTCTAAGGAAAACAATCAATATACAAACAGAATATTTTATGAGAATTAATTGTAATAAAATAAAACAATGTCCTATACATGAAATAAAGCAATTAAATCATAAATGAAAACTTTGAAGTAAATTCCAGTTCAAGTTTTTAGTTTTCTTCTGTAAATGCCGGTGTAATTAGAAATGACAAAATCGGATTCCAAAAATTCATTTTTTCTTTCGGGATGTATACCAATGTTTTCTTTATGTCTTCCATTTTACTTAATTTTACCAATTAATTGGAAGTACAGTTAAATTTGCTCTTCTAATAGAAGCCTGAATTGGCTGTACTGCCTTCCGTAGTTTGAATTCATCCATTATGAAGCCGCCGATGTTCATCTTACATTGAACCGTGTTAGGATTCTTTGATGAAAAAGTCATTTCTCTGTATTGTGATATGGCAAAAGCCTTTTTTTGGTTTCTTGGGTCATTTTTGCCATACGGATCATCACTTATGCAGGTTTTTTTTTATAAAACTGGGGCCAGCATGAACTGAAGTCAATGAAATCATCAGCAGTCATTTTAATAACAGAAAATATGTCGTCAATTTTTGATGATTTGATTATAAGCTCTTCAACCTCAATAATAGTATAATATCCTTCTTCTTGCTTTAATTTTCTTCTGATGATGCCAAAATCTCTGTCATTTGGCATAAAAGAGTGACTCTTAACAGGAAAGGTTAGTTTGACGCCATTAAACTTTTTAATCTCACACATGTACATCATCATGCGAATCACAGTATTATTTTTATTTTGCTCTGCGCAGTTCTCCCCAAACAGATAAAGGTTTTTTATACCACTGCCAATTTTGATTTTTATGTAAAAATCTAACAGAGTACAAACTTCGTTTCACGCCTTTACTCCCTTCACCTTCATGATAGATAAAAATTGCGTGGTCACTTCTTTCAGTGATACATAGAACTTTTTAGATTTACGCTTGTGTACTGTTAACTTACTGTTTACGCCTTTGGTATGGAGTTGAAGCTTGGACACCTAAAAAATCCAACATTAAAAACCTAGAAGCATTCGAAATATTGTGTTACCGACGCATGGATGCGTCGCAAATGCGTCGCAATGCGTCGCAATGCGATGGATCGCAAAACAAACGAACAAGTTCTCGAACAACTAGGAAAACAATGCGAAGTTTTAAATTAAATAAAAATCAGGAAATTGGAATACTTGGGGCACATCATGAGAGGTGAAAAGTACGAACTACTAAGGAATATAATGCAGGGTAAAATCAAAGGTAGAAGAAGCGTAGGAAGACGTAAAATCTCGTGGCTACGCAATCTCCGTGAGTGGTTTGGATGCAGTTCAATTGAACTATTCAGGCGAATAACCAATAAAATTATAATAACCAGAATGATTTCCAATCTCCGATAGGAGTGGAACTTGAAGAAGAAGAAGACTGTTAACTCAGTGACAGCTGTTCGCTTTGCATTCTCATTCAAAACAGGACTTTTTATTTTTCAATTTAGTTCCTCTTTTATAACACATGCATCTTTAACTGGTTGGGCAAAGCTAATAGAAGGGTAGTTGTCCTTGAAATGTGCCCAAAAAACTTGTAGTAGAACTTTTTCTCAGTTCCTAATGATGAAATAAGGAGACTATGTTCTTTTTTAATGAACATGTACATGATTTTTAAATTCATATTAGCTGAAAAATACTTGCTTTGTGTGAATGATTCTACACGGACCCTTAATTTAGACAGTACGTACCCAGGTATTGCATTTCCTGAAACGTTTTTTCCTCTGTTGTCAGTTGGTGTTTCATTTAGTTGCAATAAATGGGACAAACGGTAACACTGTTTTGCAGTTTATCTATAGGTTTTCATAAATCCGTTTTTACATACTTTTGTACGTTTTCCATTGTGTACTACATAATAAATCACACCGAAAGCCTTGGGTTTCTTGGGGTTGACGAACTAAACCTGGGACCCTTGCAATCTGACTAATTTCCATAACAGATTGGATGTAAATGTCCTGTTCCGTTTTGGTTGTCATGTTATGTAGTTTGGCAAATATATCAATCATATATTTTTCAGTGAAAACTCCGAGGCAATTGTATTTACAACTGAAACAATTAAAGACTTTATTGTAACAGTAATTTAGTGAAAAAGATATTGGAGATAAATAAATGACTCTGTGGTTTGGTTTTAGTAGCCTAATATTACTTCCAACTACATACAATACTAAATTATCAGTAAAACGGTATTTAAACCAAACTGTACAAATTAATAACAAAACAATACTTACCTGCAAGAATTTGAGCTTGGTTTTTAGCTGGTACAGTTTTGCCAACCCAGTTTACATGTTCTTGTCCAGCCACTTTAGACTTCTTTATTATGTTCCTTTTATATTTGTCATCATTCGTAAAACCTTTTCTTTTCTTGTTTACACGACATTCCTCATCTGAACCGCTCATTCTAATCTAATTATTAACCATATTAAAGACGATAACAATCATCAATAAATAAAGCACAATATTGTCTCACTAAAATCAGCTTTAAGAATAGTTCGAATATTTGCCACGCAGTTCCAGCGCCGCAACTGTTTACCGCAGAAAGAGAACTTGTCCTGGACTAGTTTCCTTTCTGCAGTAAATAGAATATTGAAAGGGTTGCCATGCCAATACTAATATGCGGACGTATTTTCTTTTTGTAGTAAACTTTGCGTTTTGCTACTGGAAACAATTTTAATAAAATACACAAAATTCGTTTAACCCTTCACTGCATCATGTTTTTTAAAAAACAACATACTAAAAATAAACATTTATTTTAATAGCAGATAAAGATGAATCAGTTTGTGCATGACATTGTTCACTAACAATACAGTATTAATCAGCGTAAGTAGACTAGACAATCATAGATGGTGTTGGTTACCAGTGTTGTGTCTTCTTAGTTAGGTCACAGCATAGGTACAAATTTGTTTCCTATGCTGTGGTTAGGTAGTGTACACGATTTGACACTGACACGTGCTTCAGTTTGTTTTTGTTAGTTTTACCGAAATAATTTGAGTAAATATATTTTAAGTGTTATTAATAAGGTAAGCAAAATGCATGATTTCTTGCGGTATACAGTACTGCGCATATTTTTCTCATAATGATGTTTTTTGTTTTTGTTGTTTACAAAGATCATGCATATCTAGTAAATTTTATCTTTTAGATAAAACATCATGAGTTGAAAAGATAAAAAGCCGCTGACTGATAAGGAACTTACCGATATAATAGATAGGCTTTGGGATAGCGAAGATGGGTTTGATGATGATGATGATGATATTGTCGATCTAGATTTCTTACCTGACGAACAAGTTGGTACATATGATGAGTCTGATAATGAAGATTCTGAACCTGTGAACGAAATGGATGAGAATGCTGTAGACACTAATGTAGTTAATAGCACTGTAGAGAAGGAGCCTCCAGAAACTTTGGTTTACTCCAAGGGCAAAGGTATACTTAATTTACAATCAATTTGTTATAAAAAATACTAAATGTTTTTTTATTTTTAGACATTATATGGAGAGAAAAAAATTTGAGCTTATCCGAACAGCAACTGGAATTTAGAGTAAATTAGAGTCTTCCAAATGGTATCCTACAACTAGAAAGTCCCTATGGATATTTAAATTTATTCTTCACAGATAGCCTTTTAGACAAAATTGTGGAGGAGTCAAATTTATATGCCATACAGCAGAATCCTAATAAACCACTGAATATTACACGAAGTGACATAAAGCAGTTTATTGGAATTACAATATATATGTCCCTTGTTCATTTGCCCAACACAAGGGCATATTGGTTAGAAGACATTAGCTTTGATAAAATAATAACTGCTATGTCAGTCAACAGGTACGAAAAAATCAGACATTTTTTGCATTTCAATAATAACGAAAATGCCTTATCCCATGACAATCCAAACTACGATAGAGTTTATAAAATTAGACCAATAATTGACCCACCTCAGTGAAGCATTTTCAAACGTAATTCCATTAGAACAATATCTGTCCGTCGATGAGCAAATTTGTTCTACCAAAGCTAGGCACTACATGAAGCAGTATCTACCAAACAAGCCACATAAATGGGGTTTTAAATTTTTTGTCTTATGCAGTAGCTCTGAATATGCGTATCGTATAGAATTATATACAGGACAAGAGAATGATCAAAAAAGAGACCTGCTTTTGAACCTAACCTCGGAGCAACTGCAAATGTTGTGGTGAGATTGGCTAGAATCATTCCTAGGAATATGAGTCACAGCCTTTATTTTGACAATTATTACTCTTCTATACCTCTCCTTGTATATCCTTCCAAACAAGGTATTCACAGTTTAGGAACTGTAAGAAGGAATAGGATTCCAAGTTGTAAGCTTCCGGATGAAAAGACTAGGAAAATAAAGAAAGAGGAACTAGTATAGAGTATGCTGGTACTTGCGATGGTGTGTAAATAAGTAGCTTAGTGTGCAAAGATAACAAATTAATAACGTTTCTATCGACTTTTGCTGGCGAAGTTCCTAAAACTACTGCCAAGAGATATGATCAGAAAGAAAAGAGAACAAAAGAAGTAAGTTGTCCATATCTTATACAAGAATAGAACCGTCATATGGGCGGTGTTGATTGGTTGTACAGCAATCTGGGACGGAATAAAATTATTCTAAGGAGTAAAAAATGGTATTTTAGAATATTTTACCATCTATTAGATCTAACCGTTGCTAACAGTTGGATTCTTTACAAAAATTCAGCTGAACATAGAACTGGCGCGAAGCCTAAAGTCACACAAACTCAGTTTAGAACACAACTGGCAGAAGCATTATGCAGAACAGGAGAGCGGTTCACCATAGTAAAAAAGGGGAAGAACTTTAGCAAATGAAACTGAGGAGGCGCTACAAATAAAGAAAAGAAAAGGCCCAGCACAGGTTATGCCAGTAATGGATGTTAGAATGGATGGAATTCACCATTCACCATTCACCAAGGTGCAAATTTCCACAGTGCAATGGCTTTACACATGTGTTGTGCGAAAAGTGTGGTGTAGCACTTTGCTTCACTAAAACGAAGAACTGTTTTAAAAATTTTCATTGTTCCTAAATATTGTTTTAAGTCTGCATATTGTTTGCATAATGTTGTTTATAAACAACACATATTTTTCCAAAATAAAAAAAACTAGTTGTTCAGAATGTTTTTTATTATTTTTTCCCGTAAAAAAACCGAAAATCCAGTCTGCAAACTTATTTGTAACGAAAAATAAAAAATCATGCAGTGAAGGGTTAATAAAATACACAAAAACACTAAAAGCATTTTGTTTGGCCATCCTCCAGTGGTAACAGATACATTGCAATTTTTTGTAGCGCGTTTATTAAGTATATAGTTCGCTATTCCCAGTCCGAACGTCTAGTGAATTTAGTAATTATTTTTTTGCGAAGTTAGTTACTTTTTGACAGACTAAAAGTGGCTGAAAATTACTATACAACCAAGCACACGTACTCACAGCCAATATTAATAGTAAACAAACTAAATAGTACATAAAATAGAACTGTGCGAATTACCGACAACCAATATTTATTTATTTGCACCATATAATAAATAGTAATCTTACATTATAACAACTAAAATATATTTTTTAAATATATACTACCCAAAATTTGATGGGTTTAGTATGCACTTCCACTATTTAGAATAATTTTTCTTTTTTTCAAAGAAAGAAGTCTGCAATAGTAGTCTACTTGAGCTATTAATACTGAGAAGTAGGAATTGTTGTATTGTAGGTTTCAGACAATGAACCTGTCAAAATATGCCCGAGCTAAGCGAATGGAGTATAAACATTTTGGGGTATAAATACTTTAAGATTAGTCATTACTGGTCAAATAATCTTTGTTTAAATTATTTTGAATATAATAAAGAATTTATATTCACTGAATAATTAAAAATATACAGATATTTCTATATTAAGATTTTATTTTAATTTCTTGTACACATTAAAATTGGCAGTTAAGCAAAGAAAAAGAGATAAGCAGAGATAAGTAAGCTATGAAGAGGCTAGTAAAAAAATATTATTCCATTGATTTTTCAGAATAACGAATAACCTTTTCATATTGGATTTCACGAATCTGACGAAAAATTTGAGCATGATGTCATTTGTACAATGAGTCTGCAGGTAGCATAAGCAATAGAGAGAGAGAAAGAGAGAGAGAGAGAGAGAGAGAGAGAGAGAGAGAGAGAGAGAGAGAGAGAGAGAGAGAGTAGTTCTATCAAAAGACTTTAAAATAGTTAAAAGTTAAAAAGGTAAAAAACGAAAAACTAAACATTGAAAAACGATTACAAAACTTACTCTACCTTCAAAGGGTGTGGAAATGAATTTTTTCCAAAACGCATATCGAAGTGTACTTTGCAGCAATCGCCAACAGCTATTAATTTTACAAAATTGTGAATACATAAGTTTTACGAAATTTTTACTAGGTTAATTTTGTATATACATGTATTTCTCGTGAAATGCGTCAGCAAGAATATATAAAAAAACTGTTTTAGGCGGGATATTTCCAATATGGCTGGGCAAGGGGCTCCGGTACGAGGTGGCAAAGTTCAAATTCGAGAATAGCATACCAAAATCTATAAAATTAGCAATTTTCAAAACTCCCGCAGAACTTTCCAGTTAAAACTACCAAATGACTAAATATTTATTATTATCCCGGGTTTTTTTACAGCGTTCTCCGCCTTCCGGTTCCCAGTTTCCAGCTATGTCGGTCATTCCATTCGCCAGGGTGAAAGTTTCTTTCCGACATTGCCTTCTAAATGCCGCCCAGCCAGGATTGTTTTGGCCTTCCTCTCTTCCTTCTTTCCCTTGGCGTCAATTTTAAAATTTGGTTTGGCAGCCTGTTGTCGTTCATTCTTTTCACATGACCATACCAGATCAGTTGTCTCCTTTGAATTTCGTCAATGATTATTGAGTTGACTCCCATTATA
Organism: Diabrotica balteata; assembly: GCA_918026665.1. NCBI lineage: Eukaryota > Metazoa > Arthropoda > Insecta > Coleoptera > Chrysomelidae > Diabrotica > Diabrotica balteata. The sequence goes on from OU898278.1 coordinate 43,855,502, forward strand.
TTTCTGATATGGTCATTTTGTATTCTATCAAGCCTTGATTTTCTAGCTGATCTTCTCCAGAAGTCCAATGCAAGTAGGCGTCGCTCAAGGGATTTAGTAAGTTTCTATGTTTCGCATCCATAGAGCACTATACTTTTAAAGATGGAGTTAAAGAGGAGATGCTTTCTTTGATTTGATAGTTCTTTTGACCATAGCATTGGGTTTAGGGATCCTATCACCGTTTTTCCTTTCACGATTCTTTGCTCTATATCTTTTTCGGTGTGCCCACTCTTTTTGATTGTTGTTCCCAATATATATATATTCCTCACAGTTCTTGATTGTTTTATGTTCGTTGACCATTAGATCTTCTACTTCATTCCCGATGCATAAGTATTGCGTTTTGTTTCTATTTACAGAGTTTTTGTTTGTTATTGTTTATTTTTTACCATTCTTCATATGTTTTAAACAACCGTCTCGTCATGAATTCTAAATCTTCCTTGTCTGCTGCCACTACTACTTGGTTGTCCGCAAAATGTAGAGTGTATAATGTTGTATCGTCGTCAAGTTGGATCCCCATTCCTGAACAGGATCTTCTCCAGTGTTTTAGTGCTTCATTTAAATAGATCTTAAATAGTATTGGAGAGAGGCAGCATCCTTGTCGTAAGCCTTTTGTTACTGGAAATTCTTCTGATAAGTTGTTGTTTAGTTTGATTTTTGATGATGCTTTATTGTATAATTGTTTGAATGCGGCGATGATCGTGCTATTTAATGGAGATCGTTCAAGAAACTGCCACAGCTTTCTCACAGGAATCGTGTCATATGCTTTTGTGAGATCCACAAATAAAAGATGTATTTCCTGGTTTCTTGCAACTTTCTTTTTATTCAGTTGTGTTAGGGTAAATATGTGGTCTACGCAAGATCTTCCAGCTCTAAATCCTACTTGCTGTTCAATTTCATGCGGTTCGTATTCTTTCTGACTAAATAGGTAACGTTCTGATTTCGTAAAGTACTTTTTTTCTAAAATTATCTTCGGTTAAGTTATGCAGCTGAATATGCCCAACCTCGTATCGTGCCTTAATAATATTGATGATGATGAACCTCGTATCGTGCCTTAATAAGATTGATGATGATGAAAAAATCATAAATTCTTATAACTTAAAGGATCTATTTTAATGTTTAGAAAAAATGAAGGAAGAAATGAATTTTCGTAGGTATAACCTCACTTAAAATTTTTTGCCTGTCTGTAATAGGTTCCTTATACTGTTGTGTCACTGTGGCTTAAATGCAAGCAGAAATCACATTTTAAAGTTATAGTGGCATATCTGTTTGTTTCTTTGGATTTAGTCAACAATCTGGTCATTTGTTATGAATACTTTAACAAGCGAGACTTTTCATAATTTTATCTGCACTTTTATGGTAACTTTACTGTGAAATAAACGGTAATAAACAATAAAAAATTAATTGTAAATATTTGAAATCCTCTAGTAAAAATTTCTGTTTTGCATTTATGTCGGTTTAATTTCACAGAAATCATATTAACAACGATTGCATAGCTGATATCAGATCTCAGGAAGTAGAGATGAAATCAAATAAAATAGAAATTAGTTTTGAGATAGTAGAGATAGCCATAAATTTACTTAAAAATAGAAAGTCACCAGGACCAGACAGAATAACCAACGAGCTTCTAAAACACGGAGCAGAAGGTATAACCCTAGTGAGGACAAAAAACAGCATGATACCAATGTTCCAGAAAGAAGATATAGAAGACCCCAACAATTAAAGAGGTATAAATCTACTGAACACCGTCTTAAGCTTACCACAAAAGTCCTAACCAACAAAAGCAATAGATTAACAACTTTATCAGATGAACAACAAGGATTCAGATCCAGAAAATCCTACGTAGATGCCGTATTTGTACTAAGACAAATCACAGAAAAGGCCATTGAGTACAATATATCAGCATATCTATGTTTTATAGACCTGAAAAAGGCTTTCAATCGCATCCAAGTCAAAGACGTCTTACATTAACTGCATAAAAGAAACATACCAATCAATATTATACAAACTATCTAAAACATCTACTTGCATAATCAAATACAGACAAAGATAAATGGAAAACCAACAGTGTATACCAGTACAAAGCGGAGTCAGACAGGGTGACTGCTTACGTACAAGCAGTACGTAAAGATCACGGTAACAGAATGAGGAACAAAAAAATCCAAATATTATGTTATTCAGAAGATTAACACACATGTCCAATACAACAGCCAAGAAATACAATATGATAATATCAGCAGAAAAAACCAAATGTATGACATCTAAATATCCACTACGTTGTAAAATCGAAATTAATGGGACAATAAAAAAACAGGAAGCAAGGTGTAGTTCACAAAAAGAAAAATCTATAAAGCAGCAATTAGATCTATTTTAACATACACGGCGGAGACAAGACCTGACACATCTAAAACGAGCCGACTGCGACTACTAGAAACAACAGAGATAAAAAATACTCCGACGTATATCATGGAAAAGTCTGTTGGATAGGAAGAGAAGTGAAAACATAAGAAGGACATGCATTTAGAATAAATAAATGGATGAATGACAAAACGGAAACAAGAGTGGAACGAAAAAGAATGGCAGAGGATAGCAGGAGATACCAAATAGACGAAGAAGTATTGGCAGACCAAGAAAAATATGTTGCGATAATTTATTTAATTTAGGAAGCTAATATTGAAGAAGAAACAGGCTTAAAAGCCAACAAAAAGAATGAAGAAGAAGAAGACATAGCTAAAAATCAAAAATCAGTAACTAAAAATGGTTATACAATCATTACATATGTTGAAAAAAATAAACTTAATTAAATTAAAAAGTTTTAAAATTGCATTTGTAACTAGGTGAAATTGTTTTCATTCGATCGAAAAATAACAGGTTGATATGAATAACGAAACATAATGATAATAACTTAAATAGCCATTTTGCAATATTCTTATGGCATTTCTTAAACACTGATAATTAATTAATATCTGCACAACACCTTATCGCATGCATTTAGTGTGTACCTAATTTTAATTAAAAGATATTTTTAGAAAATGTTTTCTCTATGTATTTTATCTAAGGGCAAGAGTGCAGTAAGTGTTCATTAAAATGATAAAGATTCCAAATTTATAGTATAAAATAGCTGCCCCAATATTCAGAAAACACACTTCAGCACACTGCTTCAAGATGAAGGTACTCATTCTTCTTTCCGTCGTTGCCTTGTGCAGCTGCTTGCCAGCATCTAGAAATCAACAATACGTTGATGTCGATGTAGACTACAACAGATATAACACTCATCCTGTCTACAACTTCTGGAAGACTTGGAATCAGCAACATTATGGACAAGAACCATGGAACCAATGGGTAGAATATGGTGTCCGTAGCCAACCTGGTAACTACTGGAGGCAGTACGTTCAAGGCAGCAATCAAGCTGAGAATGTCGTTTTGCCTTGGATGTATCACTCTTGGTAAGACAATATAATTTTTTTTTTTTCTTTATTATTCCTAGTTTTACTGAGTTCATGTTTTATCATAAAACGTTTTCGATATGTTTTCATCTCATCATATTTATTTTTTAATGTGGTTGTACTGTTCTTTATTTTATTTTATTTTTTATTCAGTTTATTCTCCTAATTCATGTTATGGATTTATTGTTTTTTTGTTGTTGTTGCCTATGACAGTGATGGTTTAAGAATTATTTGATCGCTCGTTTTTTTTTATTCTAGTTACAATTCTTTTGCTTCTACTCTTTATTATAATAAAGTTTTGTTACTTGAAGCATTTCTTATTCTTTGATTAAACTCCGTCATCTTTGTGTCTTTTGTTGGTGCAAAACTTGATTTTACTTAAATTTTTTTTATATCAATAGTTATATTTATATTTTCTGGTTTTCTTTCAGACCCATTAACTAAGAGCTAAAGTGCTATCATTTTTTTAGATTTTTTTCGCTAATAATAATAAATCAGTTGCATATTTTTAATAGTTAGTGCTTATTACGTTTATGGTAATTTCTCTATTTTCCCAGTTTCTTCTTGTAGTTCCATCACCATTATCGATCGTTAGATATCATATTGGCTACCTTATTTACTACGGTTACTCTATTGACAGTAGCTCTTAATAATGATGTAGTCGATTTTTTGTGCCATTGTTTTAGATTTTTCAGCCATGATGTTCTTCTTCTACCAGGATCACTTTTACCTTGGATCTTTCCCTGTATGATCAACTGTAAAAGTTTATATTTTTCAAGGTGCCTCATAATGGAACCGAAGTATTCCAGCTCTCGCCTTTTTCTTGTATTGACCAGTTGTATTGTTTGGTTCAGGCGTCTGAGGTCCTTCTTATTTATAACTCTGTCGACCCAGCTTATTCTTAGTAGTCCACCCACACCTCAAATGCTTCCAAGCGTTCAAGCATCACTTCAATTAGACTCTACGCTTCCATTAAGTACAGTAGCACTGGAAAACTATACCAAAATGTCATTCGAACTCCTAATTTCCCAGTTTCGTTGTTTGTTGTTGTTGTCCAACGATGTTTCAGTATTTGCATGTAATCTATTCTACTGTAATTTTTTTCGGAAACCCGCACCGGCCCTTAGTAACTGGCACTTTTCGAATTTATATGTCAACCTATTAGTTATCTTAGTTCTGAATTTTACTTAGCGGACTTAAATGTTTAGGTAACTCTGTTATGTATTATTATCTATCACCATTTGCAGAGCACCGTTTAGAATTCTTCTCCTATTGCTAGAACCCCTTTCTGTTAGTAGGTAGTTCCTCTAAAATCTTCAAGAAGGGGCCAGAATTTTTCGTTAATACCTATTAACATAGATATAACTTCATAAAAAGTTTCTACTTATTTCTTCGAAAAATTTTTGTAGGGGAATAGATCTGAATTATCTTAATCTTATCGTACATTCGAAATCTATTATTATAGTATATATATGATCGGTTTAGAACCTTTTCCATCGCTGTCTGATTTCCAAACTCCATCACTTTCTATTGTGTTAAAAGTCTGTTTCCTATTCCCAGAGGTGTCTTGCACTTATTGCCTTGCAGGTGCCTTCAGCCCAACTAGTTTGCGGTCTTTCCCGCTTCCTATGTCCATAAGGTTGCCATTTTAGACATTGTTTTCTTTGCCCCTCGTTATTCGTTCGATTTACGTGTCAGTGCCAGAGCCACTGTTTTGTTTTTTCTATATCTATCATGATCGCTGCTTCTTTTCTCATACGTTTTTTGAGGTCTTCATTTCTTATTCTATATAGTCTGGATATTCAAAGTAATCTGATAATTGGATTTATCTCCACTACTTCGACATGTCCACATTACTCTCCAAATTTCTGCACCGTATATTACTGCTCTTGATCATAAGCACATAGATAATATTTTCTATTATTATTATCTAATTACTCTATAAACTATTATTCATGATCATGCAACCTCTTCTCTCCACTGCTGGACATAGGTCTCTCCCATTTTTTGTCACTCTTCATGGTTCTGTGCGTCTTGTTACCATTTCTTTGATAATGGTTTAATGTCGTCCATCCAGCGTGTTGGTGGTCATCCTCTGCTGCATTTGTCTTCTCTTGGGCTCCAGTAAATTAGTTTTCTGGTTCATCGTGAGTCTTTTAGTCTCGCAATGTGACCTGCCTAATTCCATTTCAGCTTGGCTATACGTTTGACAACATCAGTGATACCTGTCTTGGTTCCTTATTTTGTCTTTTTTGTCACGCCGAGAATCGATCTTTCCATGCGCCTGTGTGTCATTCGCCGCAGTTTTAGTGCTGTTGTTTTTATGACAGTGAGAGTTTCTGCTACGTATGTCATAATAGGAAGAACGCATTGGTCAAATGTCATCCGTTTCATAGCAATCGGGATGTTACTCTTAGAAATGTCTCTTAGTGAACCATATGCCACCCAAACAAGTTTTATTCGTCGTTGAAATTCGCAGGTTTAATCGTTAAATTTATTGAATGTAGATATCGCGTAAGTCTCTGTGCATTGCATGTCTTCTTCTTCTTCTTCTTCTTCGTCTAGCCATTCACGTCCACATCTGAACATAAGTCTCTTCAAGTCTTCCTTTCAACGCATTGCGTGTCAACTATGTATATATTTAGTACTATACATTTGCATGCCCATAAATCTTTTATTTCTCGATTCCTAGAATAAATTTTTTAAATAAAACTATATGTTTAATAGGGATGTCCAAGATATTCAAGACCTATCACCAGTTCAACGTGTACAGTTGCTACTCAACTATGTAAGACTTCACCAACAATGGAACCAATGGAGTCATGATGTAACTGACAATGAACGTCTTCAGAATATGTTGTATCAACATCTTCCTGAACAAGTATGGGACTCCAACGAACAAATTGTACCATACATCATGCACTACTTTAACCAAAATCCAATGAAATACAACGACATTATGCATGAAGTAATGCAAACTCCATGGGTACATCAAAAACTTATTTTCCACGTTATGTCTGAATTATATCAACATTTCGGTCAAGCTCCATGGTCCCATGAACAAATCCTTAACCAGATTATGCAGCACCAATATCTCTACGGTACAACCTTATCGCAACAACAACTCGAACAATTGGTAGAATTCGTACTCCACATTCAATACAAACTTACTCCTTTACATTACCAACAACTTGTCCATGTTCAACCTTGGAACCACGAACAAGTACTTCCATGGAACCAAGAACAAGTACTCCCATGGACCCACGTACAAGTTCTTCCTTGGAACCACGAAACCATCCAACAAAGATATGAACATGTTCAACCACAAGTTTACCAACAATATCGTTCATGGAACTATGAAAACGTTTTACCATGGACTCGCCGATCTTCTCTACAAAACAACATGAACCTAGAATCCCAATACAACTACAATCTCCACCAACAACAGATGCCATGGTCTCAATATTGGAACCAGAAATATGTACAACAATACCCACAACATTGGGAAGCCATGGAACAACCCGGATGGTGGAACCAACAATGGACTCAAAACTTGGTTGGACAAGAGCATCATTATCCTCTCTTGGAGCAGCATATGCCCTTAGTATATTAAAAAGTATTTTTGTCTAACTATATGAATTAAAACACAAATAAAAAAGGCATACATATTTTTTAGCTTTATTTTTAACCCGTATATAAAGAGTTTTGTTTCAAGTTATATTTAAAATAAGCAAGTTGTTGACAAATTGTCCTTATAATATTAAATAATATAATCTACTTTTAAAATTTTAAATAGAAGAAGAGCAATAAATTAGGTCTTATAACATACTGATTTGAAGAAAAGAAAATGGTAAAATATCTTTAGTAAAATAATCTTCTTCGTAACTTAATACAAAATACTTCTTCTTCGTGTGCCATCTCCTTTAAGAAGGTTGGCAACCATCATGGCAATTCGCACTTTCGATAACGCTGCTCTAAAGAACTCAGCAGAGGTGCAGTTAAACCAAGCTCTCAAATTGTTTAACCAGCAAATGAGTCTTCTTTCGCGACTCCTTCTACCCTGTATTCTTCCTTGCATTATTAATTGCAACAAGTTATAACGCTCGCCCCTCATGACATGTCCTAGATATTGCAGTTTTCCGACTTTAATTGTTTTTAAAACCTCTTTATCTTTTCCCATTCTTCTCAACACCTTAACATTCGTGACTCTATCCACCCAACTTATTCTTAATATCCTTCCGTACGCCCATAACTCTAAGGCTTCTAATCTATCCGAAACATCTTTCTTTAATGTCTAAGCTTCCAGCCCATAAAATAATACGGAGAACACGTAGTATCTCTTCTGTATACTCATTATTTTCGTTAATTATTGTACCCAGATATTTATAGTTTTCAACTTTTTTAATTTGTTATGTATTGTTATGTTTTCTTAGCGCTGTTGGGCTTTTGTAATTACCATAGATTGTGTATTTTTTGTTTTGTTTTGTTTAGGGACAGTCCTTTGACTTCACTGACCTCTACCACTATGTCAATCATTTGTTATAAATCCTCAAGACATTCCGCGAATAAAATAGTGTCGTTGGTCAACCGTATATTATTGATCGTATATTTACTTTTATTCTCATTCTCATAGTTAGTTCTTCTAGTGCTTTCTGGATTATTTCCTCTGAATACAAATTGAACAAAGTAGGAGACAGGACATAGCCCTGCCTGACACCCCTCTCAATCTGTATTTCATTTGAAAAGACGTTGTTCTCTTTTACCATAGCGATCTTATTATAATAGATAGCGCTAATGATCCTAATGTCTGTCATATCTAAGTTTTCTTTTCAAGTAATTCGATAAGACGGTTATATCTAGACTTCGGCAAATATGCATATTGCATATTTTGCATATTGTGCATATTTTATGCAAATATTTCATATTTTGGCATATTTGTATAAAAGTTTGCATAAAGTGCATAAAAGTTCAGATTTTTATACTGTATTTGAAAATTTTTAAACATACCAATTTATTTCAAATCTTGTATAAAATTTTGTAGTCATTTTAATCAAGAAATGATCTAAGTACGTAATCTCTACAGGTATAAAACATTTACAATTTCAAAGAAGATCAATTTAAGTAGCCCTCAACATTCTTAGAAAGTCTCGGTCACTGAGGCATTCAGTTATTGGATAATCGCTAAGGGTTCGCTCATTTGTATTTTATGATCTAATCCCCAAATCTATTTACAATTTATTGTATCTTAACAGCAGGTAAACGGCTAATAGTTTTGTTCCTAATTTAGGGATTTTCCAAAATCTCCCAGTTTATTGAATTAGGTACCTAAACATTTCTAAATTGATGCTCAGATTTGTAAATCATTTTTGTTTTGATATTCAAAGCGTAAACACTCGTTGTGCGTAACAAAAAGGAAGATTGTGATTTTATAATGTCTAAAACAACCAGTGCTTCAACTTGGATTAAACCTTATAAAGAGCTGTCTATGGATATGGGAAAAATCTACTGTTCAGTCTGTGAAAAAACTGTAAGTATCTAATATTTTCTATTAAATATCTAATATTTCATACATACAGGGTGTTTCCAAATGACACTTACAACGTTTGACTGTAGATACTTCTCGAAAAATTGAACAAAACGATATAGTTAATGAGGGGTCAAACTTATTTACTTTTCGAGATACAGGGTGTTAAAATTAAAAAAAATTAAATTCTTTTAGTTAATAACAACAATAACTTTAAAACCAATAAACGTATTTACTTGAAATTTAGTACTCGTAGGTTGTTTTTAAATGAAAAATAGTGAGAAAAAATTGTCCATGGTACAATACAATGGTGTGTATTTAGAAAAATTTTTCACCTTAACTTTTTTTATGAAGTCAGCTATTCTAAAACACAATTATTTTTATTGTAATTGAATTAACAAAAAAAAAACTTTGTTGAATTTTAAAATAAATTATATGATGTACTAATGGTTAGTAACAAAAACTAATTTGTGGATTAATACTGCATTTAAAACACTTAGCGAGTGTTTTTTTTTCCAAACCAGTTATTTGATTAACCAAAAACACCTTGTATATTTTTATATTTTAAAGGTTGGGTTAAAATAAATTTTTATTTATAGACAACATGTGAGAACTGCTTCACACATTGCAAAAAAAAGGAAAAATAGGAGGAAAACATCAAACTTCAATAGCTAAATGTTTCCAATCTACTTCAAAAAAATTAGATGAGCAAGAAACTTTTAATGAAGACTTGTGTCGCGCATTAGTGTCTGCAAACATACCGCTTTCAAAATTAGCAAATGTAAATTTTAGTTCGTTTCTAAAAAAATATTGCAAACTTAATGTTCCAAGTGATCGGTCTCTAAGAAGAAATAATGTGAACGGGCTATACTCGTCGGTGTTAATTAATATTAAGGAAGAAATTGCAGATAATTATTTTTACATATCTGTAGACGAAACCACTGATTCCTCAGGAAAGTATATTGCTCATTTATTGATTGGTGTTCTTGAAGAAGATACCTTACCAAAATCTCATCTTATTTCATGCCAGCAACTTGAGAAAACAAATCCTTTAACAATTTCGCGTTTTATACAAGAAACATTAGCAACTTTTTTTTTGACAACTATTCCTTCTAATAAATTAATGCTTATTTTATCGGATGCTGCTCCTTATATGGTGAAAGCAGGACAAAATTTAAAAATATTTTTCCCAGATTTAATACAGGTTACTTGTGTAACGCATGGATTAAACAGAGTTGCAGAGGAAATACGAAAAAAGTTTCCTCTTGTAAATACCATGATATCCAGTGTCAAAAAAGTATTTCTTAAATCTCCTATAAGAATTCAACTTTATAAAGAAATGCTACCTAACATTCCTCTTCCACCACAACCTATTTTAACGCGATGGGGAACATGGTTAGAAGCAGCTAATTTTTATGCAGATCATTTTGTTAAAATAAAGAACATAATTGATACGTTAACAGATGAAAGTTCCCAATCTCTTTTGGATTCTAAACAAACTTTTCAGAGTAACTTGCTTCAAGAAGAACTTTCATTTATAAAATCAAATTTTAGTTTTGTTCAAAAAACAATTACTCAGTTAGAATCACCAAAACTGTACAGAAAGTACAGCATTAATAAAAGAATTTGCGTCATGTCGGAACGTTAGAGGTATTATTGGAAAAGATATTTTAAAAAACTTTGAAGCTACTATGGAAAAAAATAAAGGTTACCATATTCTTTCTGAAGTAGTCAGTGTTCTAGCTGGAAATATTTCGGAAACAATTAATTTAGAACCAAATGTTTTGGTTAGTTTGAAAAATGCTCCCGTTACATCAATTGATGTTGAACGAAGTTTTTCCATATATAAATATATGTACTCAGACAGAAGCCACAAGTTTTTGTTAGAAAATTTTGAACACCACTTGGTCATTTATTGTTACCATAATTCTAAATAAGTTTATTCATACTTAAAAATGATGTAGTTACTTAAAATAAATGTAAATCTTAATGAATAGTAGGAAATATTTAGTTATCTACACTTTTTTTTTAAATAAAATTGTTACTATTTTACGATTTTTTTATTTATTTGTATGCATATTTTGTAAAATATTTGCATATTTTCGGGTAAACACGTGCATATTTATGCGCATATTTTCTACATTTTTATTTGCATATTTGCCGAAGTCCAGTTATATCTGACCTTATCGAAGGCTTTGTTGTAATCCAAGAAACACATATATACTGGCTGATTAACATCCATGCACCTTTTCACAAGTACATTCACAGCGAACAGGGCTTCCCTCTTTCCCAGTGCATTTCTAAATGCAAATTGTGTGTCACTTATGTCCTGCTCAAGTTTGTTGTGTATTCATTGGTGTATAATTTTTAAAAATATTTTGAGCGTATTAAACTTATTATCCGGTGGTCTTGGCATTATTTTGCATTTGGTTTTTTTTGGTAGTGTTATGAATGTTGACATTAGCCAATCTCTGGGTGTGAATCCTGTACTGTATATTGCATTGAATGAGTCGACCAATATTCCAATTTGCTGTTCTTCTATGAACCGTATTATGTCTACAGGACTTATGACTACAGGACGTCAGGACCTGTTGCCTTGTTGTCCTTTGTTCGTTTTATCGCCTCCAATACCTCATCTTCTGTTATGTCAGGACTGTTGTCGAACTTTTCCTGCTCTAGTACTATCTCAGTCCGTTCGCCTTTAACTATCTCTTGAATATATTCTTGCCATCTTTTAAGCCTTTTTACCAATGTCTATAATTATTTTGCCGTTTTTATCCAGCAGTATGTTTGATTTTTTCTTAATATTAGTGCCTGTTATTTCCCTAATTTTTTATGAAGGTTTAAGTTATCATGTTTATCTACTAACTGTTCCATCTCTTCGCATCTGTCACTACACCATCTTTCCTTTGCATCTCTGATCTTTCTCCTTATTTCGATATGTTTATTATTATACATGTATACAAAATTAAATATGTTAAAACCACCTGCATATTTCCTTATAAAAACCAAATAATTATTGACAAAGATAAGGAAGATGTGTGGTGTTTTGTTAAAAAACAGGACATGATTGACATTAAATGTATCACTTAGACATTGAAACCTAAATTTTTTAGGCGTACGTATCTTTAATAGCGTACGTACGTAGCGTACGTAATTTTAGCGATGTAGCTATTACTATACTTTTGACAACTGCATACATTTGAAAAGTTTGGAAAAACAACTGATGTGTAGAAAAAAGATTTTCCATCTCTCATTAGACATTTTAATTTAAAAAATAAAACTACAAATAAAACAAAAGAAAAGCTGGAAAAATTATGTGACTAATGAACTAACGAATTAATGAATCACGTACTAGACGGTCCTCCGATGCAGCTTCACCGGAGAATTTAAAAAAATGCAATGAAAGTCCATAAAATGGTTTAAGCCTATCGTAAAGTGAAGATGCGTTAATTGTGGGTATACAGACGAGTTCTAAGAGTATCCTTAAGGATTAAGTTACAAACCAGGCAGTGCTGGAAAGACTGAATATTGAATCTGAAATTATATTTATTATAAAGAAGAGAAAACTTAAGTTCCTTGGTCACCTCTCTAGAGGCACAAGATATAAGTTCCTACATCTTATAATGCAAGGAAATATATTTGGACAAAGAAACGTCGAAGTTTTTGGTTGCGAGACAAATTGTGGGCAAATTGAGCAAACTTCATTCTCAATTTCAACTGTCATGGAAGGCCAATATAATGATTTTGTTGCTAACATTTTACATTTATTTATTCCTTGATGGCCATAGTGAATTCTTTTCAACATTTCTTTCCTCATTGTATAATGAAATATAATTAATATACTATTCCTCATCAGCAAACCATCAAAGAAGGTTTTTTCATCTTTAATTTTAAAAAATGCTTTTAAATCTGCTGAAAGACTGAATGACTATATTATTTATTTGTTTTGGCCAACCTTTTTTTATGAAATTCTTTAGGTCAATTAAAGTTTTGTGTTCGCTAGACTCTTCTTTGAGTTTTTGCAGTTGATTATTTGAAACATTGATGTTTAATCTCACTAAAAAAATTTGTGATTCAAGTTCAATATCTAAATCATTCTTTATTACAGGCAATTCCTAGCAACATCTCGATAGCGTATCAGCTATATATAATTCTTTTCCTTTCTTATACAAGAGATTATAATCATACCTCTGCAATTTAAATAACACTCTTTGATGTCGTGGTAGCGCATTCATTAAAGGTTTCTTTACTATGCATATCAATGGTTTGTGATCAGTTTCTATATCAAACTTTGAAGCATATACATAATTATGAAATTTCTCGCATGCCACCAGAACTCCAAGAAGTTCTTTTTCAATTTGTGCGTAGTTTTGTTGTGTTAAAGTTAAAGCCTTTGATATGTAAGCTACTGGTTAACCTTTTGCAAAAGTACAGCTCCTAGTGAATCTTTTGAACAGTCAACCGATATTAAACACTTCATTTATATCAAAATGTCTTAATACTGGGCTTTTTGAAATCATTTCTTTAATTTTACTAAAACATTCATCACGTTTATGTGACCAATGCCATTCTACATTTTCTTTAATTAATTCCCTAAGGGGTGAGGTTAAGTCTGACAATTTTTTTATGTGTTTTGACAAATATGTTATCATTCCTAATAATCTCTGTATATCTATTTTATTTTCTGGCGTTTTCATATCTTGAATAGCTTTAATTTTATCACTGTCTATAGTTTGACCCTCTTTATTGTAATTAAATCCTAAAAATGTTATATTTTTTTACGCCAAAACTACATTTTTCATAATTAAATTTGACATTATTTATCCTAGCTCTTTCTAAAACTTGTTAAAAACATTTATCGTGTTGTTGTTTTGATGAACCATAAACAATTATATCATCAATATATGTTTCTACACCCCCCCCCCCATTTTAAATATTTTACTGAATCTTTTGTAAAATACCTCACTTGCTGAACTAATGCCCTAGGCAGCCTTAAAAATTTATATCTACCATAGCAAGTGTTAAAAGTACATAATTTACTACTTTCATCATCAACTTTTATGCTCCAAAATGCTTTTGAAGCATCAAGCTTTCTGAAATAAACGCTACCTTTTAAATTTGCAGCTATTTCATCAACCGTAGGAGTTGAAAGTGCTCTCTTTTAATAGTTGTATTCAAGTCTCTAGGATCGATACAAACTCTCATGGAATTACTTTTTGGTTTTCTTACTAAGACTATGGAGTTGACCCAGTCTGTAGGTTTATTAACTTTCTCGATTATACCATTTTTTTTCCATTTCAGCTAATTCAAGTTTTAGTGTCTACTTTAGCTGTAGTGGAATATTTCTTGGAGGATGTGTAACTAGTTGTGCAGATTCATTTAGCACAATGTTGTATGGCTCATCCAAGAAGCCTATACGTGAAAAGACTTCCTTACATATTTCTTTCACATCAGAGTAATCATTTTTTAATGTAACTTCTCTAGAATTCAAATTACTTTCAATTTTTTCTACAATATTTACCCTTTTTAATATATTTAAAGCTTTACACGTAGGTAAATAAAGACCTAATAGCGTTGGTGAATTAATCCCTACCACATAAAACATTATGTGGTACATATTATCTTTATAATTGCATTCCAAAATACATTTTCCAATGACTCTAAGTGTTTCATTCGAAAATGTTGGTAATCTGCAGTTTGTTTTATGTAGTTTAACCTTAGCTTCTAGAGAATTTAACTTATTTATTAATATTACATTTGCCATTGCCAATGTATCCAATCTACAGCTTAATTTATGCTTGTTAACTTTAAAATTTATCATGAAATCATTGTCAAAACTATCATTTTTAGTATTTACCATACCTATAAACAATTCATCTGATTCCGAATCATCTACATTTACATATTTAATTTGTTTTTGAAAACATACTTTCGCATAATGCCCTATCTTATTACATAAATTACACTTAGCTTTATATGCCTTGCAGGGTTGGCCTCTGTGCTCCATTCCACATCTACTGCACTCTGAACTGCTTTCAGATTTACCGTTGAACTGACTGCCTTGGGACTTTGAATGAGTTTGATTCACTCTTCTGTCTTCCCACTGGGCTGAGTTTACATATTTCTTACTGAAGTTTCCTTTCTTTATGTAGTTTACCTCCTCTGACCTCATTTTTCAGAATGGATTTTCGAGCTTTCTATACTTTTACATAGATTGATTGCTTTTTCCAAGCTAATCTTATCTTCTAACAGTCTCTGTCTCATGGTTTCATCTGTTACCTCACATGTTATGCAAGTCTTAATCAGACTGTGCTCCAAATTCTCCAACTCACAATTTTTTGCCTTGTTTATAATATCTGTTATAAATTTGTCTACTGACTCACCTTCATCTTGTTTTCTGGTAAACAGGAAATACCTTGCGTTTGATACATTACTTTTGGGTTTGAAATGTGCTTCAAATTTTGTGATTAATGGTTCTAACTTATCTTTTTCTTCTGTTGAGAACTTGAACGTATTATAAATTTTGAATCCGTCGTCTCCTATTAGTTGTAGCAGTTGTGCGCATTGGGTTATTTCAGGTTTTTTTGTTAATTCTGTTGCTTGAAGGTAGTTTTTAAATATTTGTATAAAGAACTTATAGTTTTCATATAGATTACCTAACATTTGGATTGAGTTTATTGCTGCCTTAAATTCCATTTCACTTTCATACTCTTCTTAAGTCTTAAAGAATTCGGTTTGGTTTCAGATTTGGTTTTCGGCACCATGTGATGACACGTGGTCGGGTTTAGAGGATAGGTTAGCCTGGAGAGTGGAGGTTAGGTTATAATGAAACACCTTCTATCTATCGTGTCTAGATTCAGAATGGTTTTATTTCCTCTTACTTGCACCTGTCCGTCACGTCACTCTTACAATATTACCAACCTGAGTGCGTTCCGAATATTTACTTATTTACATACATCATACCAACATTCCAGAAGGGGAGTAAGCAATCTTATAAATCAGTGATTCTCAACCTGTGGGGCGCGCCCCCCTGTGGGGGCGCGGTAATATTATTGGGGGGGGGGCGTGAGCCTATTCGAAAACAACATCAACAACATTGACTAATTTACTAAAATTAAAGCAAAACAAAATTCTTACAAAATAAAAAATAAGATACACATGAACACTGATATAACAGGTATAATTATAAAGAGCACTGAATACTAAATTATGACCAAGTTTAATAATAAATCAGTAACTTCCTTGAGCTTGTTTTGTAGAGCCAAGTTTATCGAAACGGGGTGTAATATTAGAAATAGATGTTCTCAGTTCTTTTTCTATAATTTAGCTGCGATCTATATTTCGTCTTCAAAGCAGCCACCGCAGAAAATTCTGTTTCGCAAAGGTAGGATGTTGAAAACGGCAATAGTATACGGAACGCTCTGATTTTCAATGCAGAAAACTCATCATTTACTCCTGCCCAAAATTCAAAGAGGGATTTATTATTAAACTGTTTCTTGATTTCATCATTTGTCGTGAAGTCAATGAAGGTTTCTTCTTTGGCAGTAGAGAGCCCTTTCGGTGTAATTTGGAACGGATTCCTAACCCATTCGTAACTACGTATTAATTTGTCGTCGGCAAAAAAATATCTTTTAAAATTTTTAGTCAGCATCGCTGACTAAACTGAACTGATTTTCAATGGTTACAAAAACAACTTTCACGTGTTGTTCTTCACCCTTGTAAGTTTTAATACATTCATTATTCTTCTTGTAGTTCCTTCTCCTATCGGAGGTTGGCTATCATCACAGCTATCCGTACTTTATTGGCGGCTGCTCTAAAAAGATGAGCTGCAATTATACCACTCCCTTAGGTTTCTCAGCCAGGAAATTCTTCGTCTTCCTATGGATTTTGTACCCTTGATTTTACCTTGCATTATGAGCCTTAATATCTCATATTATCTCTGGTAATGTGGTCTAATTATTCCAGCTTTCTTGTTTTGATGTGCTTTATTACCTCGCAATCCTTTTGTAGCCACTACATTCATCCACATTTGCAAACATTTCTAGGTTTTTTTGCTTTAAATTTCTGCTCCACAATTCCAATTTTTTACAAAAACCGTTAACTTTATCACTCTTATCCAATATATGTGTATTGGTTCCTTGAAGCTGAATATTCAAAATATTTAGTTTCTCGAATATGTCACCAAGTAGCTCAATTTCATCAAAAATAAACTATCTCGAAACATGTCTTCCGGTCTATTTTCTTCTTCTAGAAAAATAGCGATTTCATGTCTTAATTCAAAAACACGTTGTAAAAATTTCCCACGTGATAATAATCTTGCCTAAAAGTAAAATAATAATGTTGAATGTGATGTGCCCATATCTTTACAAAGTGCAGAAAAGATTCTAGTTTTCAAAGGTCTCATTTTTATGTAATTAACTACTGTTACAGCCGTTGTTAGCACAATATTCAGGCCAGGAGACATTTCTTTGGAAGCCAGAGCTTCTCTGTGGATCACATAGTGTGTCCATATACACATTGGAGACTTTTGTTTCACAAGCGCTTGTAGACTATGAAATTTTCCGTAAGTTGCACGAGCACCATCTGTGCATATTCCGACGCAATTCTTCCACTCTATTTTTGCTTCATTTCAGTTCTATTGGTTTGCAAAAAAGTAGTTCTTCTACTAATGATATGCCATCACAAAATCGAACGTAGGCAATAAAATGAGCATCTTTATTGCATTCTGTTGCCTCATCCAGCTGAATCGAAAACAGCTTGTCACGCAACTTCCCGAGTAGCTGATCCTGTACACCTTCAGCTATACTTAGCTATATCACAAATTCGATGGGCAACAGTATCATTTTATAGAGGTATAGACTCCAATTTTTTGGCAAAATTATCTCCAAACATAGTTTCTACAATTTGAATTGCAGCTAGCAAAATAAGCTCTTCACCAATAGTGTGAGGCTTTTTACATCTAGCTATTTGATGGGAGGTTTTATAAGAGGCAAGTAAAGCTTTTTCATTCACAGTCAAAGTTTTTTTTTTAATGATTTTTATCTTTCATTTGATTTTAATTTAACTCGAAGAATTCTCGGGGTTGATTAATGCACTCACTATGAAGCGTTTCCAAATGTCTTTTAAGTTTATTTGGTTTCATGCTGTCGGTTGCTAAAATTTTTGAGCAAATGATACATAGAGGCAGTTCTTCTTCATTTACTTCAGTAAACGTAAATCCAAAATTTAAGTAATCTTAAGAATATTTTCTTGATTGTATTTTTGGAATCACTCCCGCCTTTACACTTGTTGATGCTGATGAAACGAAAGCAAAGCATCTTTAAAAATTACTATTCGCTTAACTAGTCAATAAAAAATGCTTTTATTCAAGGTCAAATAAAAGTAGAAGACAAAAAGAGAACTCATTCCCAAAATCAAAATTCACGTAGGTCTAAAACTCGTGTATATACTTTACCGGATGAAAATGGTTGTGACCAAGTAGTATGTAAGAACTTTTTTAAAGACACAGTTTTCATTACAGATGGAAATCAAGAAAAATCAAGTTTAGCACGAAAACAAGAACATGAGACTCCTATTTAAGATGCAAGGGACAAAAATTTACCCCATAATAAAACCAATATTGAGACGAGCAGTATTTATGTGATTTCATTGAACCATTCCCAGCACACGAACCCTATTACTCCTAACAAGATAACATAAAAGGAAAATATCTTTCACCAACTTTGAATATGTCGATCACGTATCGAGAGTATGAAAAAAATGCATAGAAAACTTTAGAAAATCCCTCTCGCTGATCACTAAGAGACAAGATTAGAAAAACCTAGATAAGACGTAGAACGAAGATTAGGGATATTGTGAAAGAAATTACAAAAACGGAATGGCGCTGGGCAGGTCACGTAGCCCAATATAATGACAACAGGTGGACACGGAGAATTCTAGAATGGAGATCAAGGACGATAACAAGAAGCATGGGAAGACCTCAAAAAAGATGGGTAGATGACATAAGAGCAGTGGCAGGCAAACAGTGGATTAGATTGGCGCAAGATAGAGAAAGATAGAAGCAATTGGGAGAGACCTACATTCAGGAGTGTTTGTAAAATGGTTGACAAAGAAGAAGAAGAAGATATGTTTTGTCTCCAACTCTTCTTTGCATCTATAGTTATAGCGTCTGTCAGATTTTTAATTTAAATATAAAGTGTACATACCCAAATTCACAATTATTCCGAGAGACACTTTTAAACCTACTTGCTTGTAACAGGTGACCACACACTCCCCTGTTTAAATTTGCGACTCCTTAAACCCTATTTTGGGGTATCTCATTAAAGTGATAATGCAAAAAATTTCATGCGAATATTTTATCGAACGAACCTGACCTATTCGCCTTATCTAGCTGTGCTGGTTTAAAAAATTCGCTAATTAATGCTCAAAATCATTCATTTTTGTCTTTACAGCTTCTACTATATATCATCTTTAGAATATCTATCACCATCACATACATCGGTTATTAAAATATCACTTTCCAATATCTAAATAACAAGTTTTTTATAGCCACTGCTCCGATAAGCAAATAATAGTAAATAAAACGAATAACAATTTTTTATACCGGTTCCCACAAATGAAATGCTAATGGATTAAAATTCACATGACATACATTATCATTACGTGTAGGCTGTCTCTGGCAATTTAAAATAGCGACTGTTCGATGATTTTGACCTCTTAACAGCAATAAATAACTGCCAATTAGATTTTGCACTTAAAAATAGATAAATCAATTAAAACTAAAAGTTGTTGAATGCAACAGTTGAAAATTTAACTAAACTTCTTTAAAAAATTATAAAAATGGTCATGCGCAGTGAAGAGTTGTTTATATTTTCTTACTACAATAGTACATAAATATGATCAGAACGATCTTGAACTGTTCTACCCTATCAATAACCGAGTATAGCTAATGTTATACACTATACAGTGAACGGCTAAATTATGGAATATTATCATTATTTCGAGAACCGTCGATTTTTGAGGGAAATCTCGAAATAGGTCAATTTTTGTTATAAAATACCAATCTTATAAGGTATATGAAGTAGGGATGATGTCACCGGTGTGGGTGTAGTGACATAGCCGTTAATTGTTTTAAATAGAAATTGGCATAATGCGACACCTCATTTCAAGGAGAATTTAATTCTTTATTTAACGACATTACATTTTTAACTAAAATATTTTTGTAAGGGTTCAAAAACATTTTTTTTTATTTAAATTTAACTAAATTACAACTAATGATTTAGTTTATAATGTACTATACTAATTAATACATAAAGTAACAAAATTATGCATAACAATTATTTTAAATTAAGTGTTATAACCCCCTCTGTGGCTCAGTGGTAAGAGCGCCTACCTTTAAATCTAAAGGTCGTGAGTTCGAATCTCATCTGGGTGGAAATTTTCGTTTATTAAAAATTAATAAATGAAAATAATTTCTATCCTTGTGCGATCGGTACTCACCGGAAGGACCGCAGACGTTAGGATACAATTAGCGTCTCTTAGCAAAGATAATGACGTCGACTTTGCTAAGTATCAAGACAATTACTCTACACACACACACACACACACACACACACTACACTAGGTACCTGACTGTACCATGCCAATGATCATAGTTGTCGAGGCATTAACCCAATAAAAAAAAATTAAGTGTTCGAAATACCATCCGTCGGTTCCTGCCATGACTTTCTGAAGTAAATACTTAAAAAATCAAAAATAAGTAAAAATAATAATGGACACAAAAAGTTATCTCATAAACACTAAAACTTTTTGTTAAATGTTAATTCCAGCAAGTGATAGTGGCGTAGTTACTGTAATATTCATTGAGGTAAATGTTTTGATTTTGTGAATTGTCATCAGTTATCAATTGTAATTTTTACTTTTGAATACTAAATTATGGCTCACCTAAACGAAACATAACGCATAGAAATAATAATTCTTAGCGGATGCGGAGATAAAAAAACATACTTCTTTACTTTATTGTGTCCGGACATGTCATTCATAAAATTTCGGCCCAGTATCGGGCTACGTCGGTTCCATCTTTGTTGGCGAGCCACAAATCTTCAAGGGTACATCGATGATGACAGTTTCTGCATGTAAGAAGATGTTCCATATTCTGTATTTCTCCACAGTCACAGTTCACATCATCTTGGTCTATTTTTTCCAATTTTGCCATGTTTGGTTTTACTGTAGCGACCCCGTTCTTATCCTATTCAAAGTTTTCCACGTTTTAAAGTCTAGGGTCTGGCCAGTCCATTGAACCTGGGGAAGTGGAAAATAGTCAGGCGGTTCATCCTGCACTGTTCCAAGGAAGTTTTTCCTAGATTTTAGTCGCTTTCGTGGTGTTCAAGCTTTGTATAGGGCATGCCGCTCGTCCGCGATCTGTTTAAGTTTCTCTATGTGTTCTGCAGCACCTCTGTGTGTTGAGGGTTCTGCAAAACCCGCTGCTCTATATAGATTTGAAAGTGTCGTTGGTTTCATGCACCCCGTTACTGTCCTGCATGTCTCATTTAGCGCAGTATCAACTTGTTTAGTGTGGGCAGATCTGCTCCAAACGGGACACGCATATTCAGCAGTTGAGAAACACAGTGCCTGTGCCGTTGTTCTTAAAACGCCACAACGTGCGCTCCATTTACTTCCCGTTAGCTTTCTGAGTATGCTGTTCCTAGTTATTACTTTCCCTCTCGTTTTTATGCAATGTTGGCTGTAGGTGAGGGACCGTTCCAGAGTTACTCCAAGATATATAGGTTGGTTTGTGTGTTCTAATTCCACACATTTTGGAGTTTTGGCTTGGCTTCCTTTGTGCGAAGGTGGAAAACGCAAACTTGGGTTTTAGAGGGATTGGCTGTTAGAGAATTTTGCACGTAGTACGCTGTCATTGTTTTTAAGGCAGTTTCGAGTTTCTCCTCCACTTCTTCAAAACTATTTCCTTGAGAGCATATTGCAAGATCGTCAGCATAGAGGAAGTGCTTGGTTTCGGTCGGAGTAGGTTGGTCGTTTGTGTATATATTGAAGAGCATTGGTGCTAAAACACTTCCCTGTGGGAGGCCGTTTTTTTGAACTCCCCACCTACTTACTTTACCCTCCAGCATAACGAAAAAACGTCTATTTTGCAGTAAGGAATACACGACCTTTCCCAGATGGTGTCATTAAGAGTGTCGTATAATTTGCGGAGCAATGTTTTGTGTCTTATTGTGTCATAGGCTGCTGTCAGATCTACAAAAGCAGCCCTGTTATAAGGTTTTCTTCAAAGCCCTCTTCAATGTGTTCTGTTAATGCGAGTGCAAGATTTGCCAGGTCTGAATCCTCCTTGTTGTGGGATGAGGTGCTTGTCGACATTTTTTTCTATTCTGGCGAGTATCAATCTCTCGTATAGTTTAAAAAAGTGACACAATAGCGAAATAGGTCTGTAGCTACTGGAGTTTTTTCGATCCTTTCCTGGTTTTAACAAGGTTATTACTTTAGATTTGCTCCATGATTTTGGAATTTTACAGGTTTTGCAGCACGTGTTTATAAAATTGCAAGATCCAGTTTTTTGCTCTAAACTCTAATTTGCTCTCGTTGCCTGGAGAAATTGGGTTAAATCTGAATTATGTAGTTGATTCGTAAAATGCGATTATCTCGAAAACTGTTTTTGAAGGTATCAACAAGTATATTTTTTTATTAAAATAATATATCTTTAATATTTTTTATAACAAACACCGGTAACTTAAAAAGCAAAAAAGTTAAGTGTAAATGTATGCCACATATGTTGCATATGTGGCGCCCTCTATGACCTACATTAAAGTATGAATCAAACTATAATTCCTGATGTTTATTAGTACCCAGTTATGCATTTTTATACATAAATGTTCACAAACATAAAAGTTATAGCGAAAATTAAAATTTTTAATTTCCTCTTTAACACATTGTATCTTTTTTAATATCAACAATTTATTAAAGGAATTTGGCTTGAATCGTAATATTTTACAGTTTATAATTTACAGTTTTTTCTTTTGTACAATTACTTAAGGACCAACCTGTATAATTAACTACATAAATACACAAGAAGCCTATGAAAAGTAAAAGAGAGTTTGTAATGAGATACAAGCACTAGTAAGAAAGAGGAAAACAGAACAGTGGGAAGAGGGATCCATAGAAATAGATCATTAGATTTACAGATTGCAAAAACAGATGTGAATTTTTAGAATAGAGTAAACAAGGGATTAGAATACCTGATAAAAGTAAATTATATTACCAAAGGTGAGTGATTCGTACCTCAAACAAATGAACCAAACAAGGATAACTAAGACAACTCGACAACTTCTGAAACGCCAGAAATAAGACTAAGAAACTAAAAAATAGAAGGGCTCCGGGAAAAGATGACATAGTAACCGAGCTCATAAAATGTGACGGTCAACAGCTATAGGTCAACAGAAATATAAAGATTATGTTCTTAAAACATGTTTCTTAATAAGCCATAAGATTAAAAAGAATACCTAATAAATGTAGAATCAGTATTATAATTCTTCTATTTAATATAGACAAAAAATCACCCTGGAAAATATAGAGAAAATAACGTGTTATGACCCATTTTGAAACCTAAAAAAAGTACTAATGAGTAAGTTATCAAAAATTCTTAATATAGAAGATTAATAACAAGATTTGTTTTTTGTAAAATCAGGCAAATATTAAAGAAATCCACATTCTTCTTCTTCTTCCTCTTTTTAAGCAATTCTTCTTGTTAATTGGCGGATTAATACCTCTATGGAAGCCATAAAAGGCAAAGGACTCCATCCTTTGCGCGGTTGTCCTATACTTCTTCTGCCGATTGGTGACTTATCTCCTTGCTATTTTTACGACATGGATCTCCTACATTCTGATTATGTGGTTATGCCATTCTTTTTTATTTTATGTTAATTCATTTATATACTGCACGTTATATTTGTGTCGGGTCTTGTTTCTGAGGCATACGTCATTATTGGTCCTACACTGGCTTTAAAAATTTTTGAGTTCATCTCAGTGTTAATGTGTCTGTTTCGCCATATAGTGTTATTAAGGCATCCTGCCAGTCTATTTGCTTTTGTACTTGATCTCTCACTTTTTTGTCCAGGTCTCTATAGCTCGACAGTGTAATTTCCAGGAATTTTATTTTTATTACTTGTTCAATACTGATGCCATCAATTTCTGTTTAACATCTGGTTGGTTCTTTGCTGACTACTATTGTTTTAGTTTTTAGAAATAAGGTTGTCATATTAAATTTTTTTTTCTTATGTTAAATCTGTGGACCAGTCTTTGCAGATTATCTTCATCTTAGGCTATTAATATTGCGTCGTTTGCGTAACAGAGTACTATGATTTCATTATTTCTCATTCTGTATCCTCTTTCTTTGTTGTCCGCTGAGAAATCTACATAATACATGTAAACTAACCTACATGTACTTCATCTATTTAGGAAAAGCATTCGATAGACAGGCGCTATACATCTACTATGTAATAGACAATTACCATTGGATACTTTAAAGCTTACAGAAAATATTTCCGTTAAAAATGAGAACTTAAGTAACGGTTACGACAAAAAAAAACAAAAAAAAACCATAAAAATAACGACTGAAATCAGACATGGAGACTAATAATATTTAACCTCATATTGGATCAGGTATCAAAACAAGTAAAAACGAAAATAGAATATCAAATGGGAAATATTCGACATCACAAACGCTAAATAAAAGTAGACGAAAAAGTTTCCATAGGTTAGAATACTAGTAATACCATAGATTATAAGAGATATAAGAAAACAAGTATATCTTAAGTATTGTACATTCAGAAAATGTGGATACTGCTGTAAATTAACATGATACATTATTTTCTATCTATAGCATATAGTTTCTTCTTTGAAAATTTTAAAGGTATAATAAAATTAAAATTTAAAAGCCCTGATTAAGGCAATATATTGTACAGTATTTCTAAATAAGGAAAATAAGGTAAGGTTCTTATTAAAACAAATTTCAAGATTTTTAATAATATATATATATATATATATATATATATATATATATATATATATATATTAATCAATTTTGGGGTCCGGTACGTTTATTAGTTCCATGAGTCATGTTTTTTGCTTGTTTGTATTGATTAAAACTTTAGGTATGGACTTAACTAATTATTTCGAAACCTAAAAACAAAATTCAATTTAAATTATCAATACACGAGAATATAAAAAATATTTAAAAAATTAATAAAAATAATATTTATGTAGTCAATTGTTTACGGGTCTTAGCGTGTAGGCGAGAAAATGAGGCATTAAAATGCAATAAACCTATCAATTTTCCGCAACAAGATAAATCGCTGTGCAACTTTTGCATTCAGCAAAGTCTCAGGAAAGTTTGTGAACAAAATTCATGATGGTAAAATGAAAATTTAGGCTATAAGAAAAATGCATTGTCAACCTGCATAATAATGAAAAATTTGCAACTCAGAAAATATCGACAGAAATAAGTTCTGTCGACAGAAATAATATCGACAGTAATAAGAAAGAATGAAATGCGAATGAGAATCGTATTTTGAGAAAGCGATATTATTTCAAATTGTACGAGTAGTATAAAGAAATGGTAAATAGGAGAGATTTAATATCTTTCATAAAATAGGTAAACTTAGATGGGCTGGACTAGTGTCAAGATGAAATGAAAATTACCCAGCCAGACGAACCCTATTAACGGCACCAGTAAGAAATAGGAGTAAAGGTAGACCAAGACTGAGATGAAGGGATTATGTGAACAGAAACTATTAGAGAAATAGACTGGGGAAAGTCTAGGCTCAACGAGGGCTGTAAAACCACTGATTATGATAATGATGATGATAAATGCCAATATAAAAACGACGATGGTCCTTGAGCTAGCTGGTGCTCGATGATAAACTTCCTCTCCTGGAGTATGTTAATATCACTCTAAATCAGTCGCCAGTTATTGCTCGGGAAATTTTCGAGGTCACTAAACACGGTAAGAAACACGGAAAATCCAGAAACGATAGAAAAAGAAGAACTGAAAGAAGCAGTAAGAAAGATAAAGATTGGAAAAGCACCAGAAAGCGAAAGAGCAAAGCAAAAAGAGTAAAAGCAAAAAAAATTGTTATACATATATAACCTAATATGGAAGAGAAAAGTAATACCCAGAGAATGGACAAACGCAGTAATTATACCTTTATACAACAAAGAAAATACAAGAGATTGTAAGAAGTGTAGAGATATATCACTACTATGTGTAGCAGCAAAAGTATATGAAACCACAATAGAAAGGAAAATCAGAAAAGAAATAGAACATAAATTAGAAGACCTACAAAGTGGATTCAAGAAAGGACACAACACACAAGACCATATATTGACTATGTAACAAGTAATAGAAAAAGCCTTAAAGAAAAATAGAGAAATATATCTGAGCTTTATAGACATGGAAAACGCATTCGACTCAGTCAAAAGAAAAGATATATGGGAAAGCCTAAAGGAGAAGCAAGTAAGTAAAGGACTGATAGAAGCAACAAAGAGTATATACATAAAAACAACAAATCGAATAAGAATGTTATATATACAGTCAGAACCATTTGAAAGAACTCAAGGAGTTAGACAAGGAAAGGTCTCAGGCCAGTGCTATTTATAAGTGTAATAGATGAGATAGTGAAAGAATATAAGAAAACATTCAAGAAATACTGCATCGGTTGGAACAGAATGCAAATGATAAACGCTAATATTTGTATAGACGACATAGTATTAATTGCGCAAACAGCAGAAGAACTGAAATACAACTTAGAGAAATGGAGTTTAGAAGCAAGCAAATACAACTTAAACGTAAACAAAGAGAAGACTCAGATAATGAAAATATCAAGGAAACAAGGGATGAAAGATTAAATAAAAGTAATGATAGATCAAATACTTAGGAACAGTAATCAACAACAAAGGAGACATCGACGACGATCTTAACAACAGCATGGAAAACACAGGAAAACTATTCCAGACACTTCATAGGGGATTCTTTCCATTCAGAGATGAAATACCTCAGAGGAATGATCGGAGTAAAAAGAACTGATAGAATCAGAAATGAAGAAATAATAGAAAGACTTAAAATCAAACCGATACTCAACTCAATCAAGGAGAAAAAATTGGGATGGTTCGGATATCTAACCCGGATGGACAATAATAGACAAGTAAAAAGAGTGTGGGACGCCAAACCATTAGGGAAGAATAGAAGGGGAAGACTCATTAAAGAATGGAACAGTGACAGATACTGCAGAGTAAGGATAAGGCAGAAAGCAACACAGATGGCATCCAATAGGAAGGAATGGTGGAAGTTCGTTAAAAGCTAGGACACCTCACAAGATTGTAAAATATTGTAATTTAATGAATTGTATTATAAACGGCTTAACACCGAAAGGTACAAATCGGTCTACTGATTATGGAAAGTAAAGTTTATTCGAAATCAGTCAAGTCATTGCTCGGGGGTTTTTTAGGTTGTTAAACACAAATATACGACAGCGCTAGTCTCTAAGGTACCTGGTGCCCAGAGTTACCTCGTGCCTTCGATTTTCATGTTAATTTTAATTTAAATCAGTCGAAAATCAGTTGACAAAAGTAGTCCTTTTAAGAAAATGCAAAGATTACCTTAAATTTGACGCAAACTAACTCGATTTTTAAAAACTATACTTTTTGTTATAATTATTTGTAGTCAGAGAAAACAAAAGAAAACTTAAAGAAGTGAAAAGAAAAAGAGTATATATAAACAATGATCTATATACTAAGAATTGGATATTATTGTTTTTTCCTCTTCTCTTTCTTTTTAATGCTTTTTGCCTATCTTTAACATTTTGCTCTATATTATTTGCTAAGATGACCTCATTTAATGATGTAGGGATATTATTATTTTATAATATTTAGCAATATTATAAACATCATTGGGCAAAAAACAATTCAGATATTTAATTTGGTTATAAATAAGTTTAATATAACGATAGCAAAATTGATAAAATAATTTTTCCGTTTCAGGTAAAGCTGTAAGATAATCTACATTATCCATATTAATATGAAGTAAGTTTAATTTTATATTATTAGAAACATTTTTTTCGAATCCCTGTACAATAAGTAGCGAATTGTAAAAGTATTTTAAATTGACCAAGTGGAAATAAGTGGTTTTTGGAAATATTATGTCGGAGGATATTGATGATGTTAAGATTGTAAATTACTATTACCACATAAATGAAGCACAAAAATTAACTAACTACAAATATTTATGAAACCAATGACAAGAATTCTATAGCGATATGGAGGGTAATTCTTTGGGAGTCCCAATTAAATGTTTTAGAGAAACTAATATCTAAAAGATATCTTAGCAAGAAATAAGAAAAGAATGGCAGCTGTATATATCAGAGTTGTTTGAAGATGACAGGAATAATATTGTCGAATTCTACCAAAACTGTACTGACGGCCCAGAAATTATGAAATGCGAAGTAGAACATGCTATAAATAATGCTAAAATTAGAAAATCTTGTGGTCCAGATGATACACCAACTGTGTTGCTGAAGCTAATAGAGAATGATAACATAAAAGTAGTAGTAAGACTTTTATTCAATATATAACACCGGAGTGATTCCCGCAGATTGGCTCAAATCCATCTTTATCGCAATACCTAAAAAACACAATGCGAGAAAATGCTCAGAATATCGATTAATTAGCCTAATGGGCCACACTCTTAAAATTTTTCTCAGAATACTTCACAACAGAATTAGACACAAATGCGAAGAAGATCTTGAAGATACTCAATTTGGCTTTAGAAATGCTATGGGAACCAGGGAGGCACTTTTTGCGCTAAACATCCTAGTACAAAAATGCCATGACCAAAGGAAAGATGTATTTGCATGTTTCGTGGACTTCGAAAAGGCGTTCGATAAAGTACAGCATGTAAAATTAATGCAAATACTGAAAAATATCGGAATAGATGACAAGGATATTCGTGTCATTAAAAATTTGTACTGGAATCAAACTGCTATCGTAAAAATTGGAGATAACTACACCGATCAAAACCCCATACAACGAGAAGTCAGGCAAGGTTGCATTTTGTCGCCAACATTTTTCAATGTTTACTCGGACCAGCTATTTAAAAAGGCACTTGAGAGACAACCATATGGAATAAAAATCAACGGGGAACTACTTAATGTGATTAGATATGCAGACGATACAGTAATTCTATCAGATAATATTGAAGGTCTTCAAATTCTGCTTGATCGGATTCACGAGGTAGGAGAGGAAATGGGCATTAAAATAAACTCAAACAAAACCAAATTTTTAGTGTTTAGTCGTGACCCACATCCCGGTGCAAAGCTTTAATTGAACGGAGTCCAAAATGAGAAAGTTCAAAAAATGACATACTTGGGAACTGTGATAACGGACCAACTAGATCCAGACATAGAAATAAAACGTAGAATAACGCAATGACTAAAACTACTTTTATGAAAATGAAGTCATTTTCATAAAAGTAGTTTTAGTCATTGCGCTAGTTAAAAGTATCGATCATGAACAAAATTGAAGCATTGGAAATGTGGGTTCATAGACGAATGTAGATACCTTGGACAGCAAGAAAAACTATTGAAGAAGTACTAAGGAGCGTCAACAAAGACAGAGAACTGCTAAAGACTGTTAAACATCGAAAAATGTCTTATCTGGGACATATAGTAAGGGGAAGTCGGTATAAAATTTTACAACTGATCCTTAAAGGCAAAATAGAGGGCCGTAGAGGTGTAGGAAGAAAACAAGTTTCTTGATTAAAACACATTCGTGAATGGACTCAGACACCAAATGCAGGACAATTATTTCATATTGCAGAAGATCGAGAAGCCTTCGCAATGGTGATCGCCAACGTCGGATAGTTCTGATATGGCACGCGAAGAAGAAGAATATCAGAAATAATTGATTCATTAAAACTAATATCTGAATCTTAAAATTTATAATATCGGGTTTTTGGATATGCTCAGTTATTCAAAAATATTTAGAGCATTCCACCACTTCCGGTTATACCGAACGGAGACTAAAATGTCCTTATTTTAAATATAACACCCTGTTTTATGAGATATGACTAATTTTATTTTGAAGCAGTGTCCGATGTAAAACCCTGTATTTTTATAAATAATAAAATTACAAAAACATGGTGCTTAGTGCAATGATCTTTAATATTTTCTATTTTAATGAAACCTTAACAGTTTGTTGATAAGAGGCCAGTCACATATGAATTGGACCAAAACCAATAGGTGCAATTTTAAAACCAAACATAATTTTATTTTTCTGAATTAAAATTTATCTAACTACAGTAGACTCGCGATTATCCGAGCTAATTGGGACCGCGCATACCTTGGATACAGAAAAACTCGGATAACCCGGAAATCGAGTGGTTGCTTAAAATAAAAAAAAATTTAAAAGTTATGACGTATGTAATTCGTTCATTATGGACTATTGAAGTCAACCTGCAAGCGAGTACATAGTTAAAATATATAAATAGGAAAACAATTACGTACTGGATCATCTTCATATTTTAAAAAAGTCTTTGATACATTTCTGCATCAACTTCTGGCCTAGTTTTGAAGCTGCGACGTTTTTCCAACGCTATAAATGAAGGATGTCGGTAGCGTTTGACTCTTTTTGTTGCTGAATGTAGGCAAGGGCAGCTTCAGTCGCCTTCAATTCTACAGAGTGAGATATTTTCTCGATTATTTAATCTGGGTCATCCGCATTGACTTTGTGTGGGTTGATAGCCATGTCGGCGATTGCATCATCCAGTCAGTTCCATTTGCTAATCTTTCATAATCACTCGTTGTAATTATAATCAACTCGTTGACGTCTTCATCATTTATCATCAGTTTTCTTTGGTAACTGATTAGCGAGATCTACTATTTCAGCAACACAGCCATTGTTATATTTACCATAACTTTTCGCTTCAACTTGAAAAAGCTTTCGCCATTGCGAAGTTGTTACTCTTTCATCATCCATTAAGACTCTTCCTTAGCGGTGATCTTTTAAAGGGCTGCTATCATAGTCATTCCCTCATCCAAGCAGGTCAACCACACTTGGAGAAGCCTTCGACGATAGTTCCGTTTCATAGCCTCTAAAATTCCTTGGTCCAGAGGTTGAATGAGAGATGTGACGTTTGGCGGCAAGAAAACAGCTTTAGTGTCTTTAGTATAACTGCTAGCCAACGAACTTGCATCTGGATAAGATGGCGCGTTGTCCAAAAGAAAAATAGCTTTTCCTGGTAGATTTTCTTTTTTAGTAGGTTCGTTCAAAAACCAATCTTTAAAAATTTGGCAATCCATCCACGCACTACGTTGATTCCTGTGCATGGAGGACAGCCAGTTTACTTAAATATTTTTAGCCCTTGGATTCTTCAATTTTCCAATAGTCTTAATTTTAAAGATATAGAGGACTTGCTACACATCAAATGAGTTACTCGTTCTTCCCTTTTTTGTATCCACGCGCAGTTTTTTTACTTTGAGCTACCAGTGTTTTAGTTGGAAGCATTCTGAAATTGAGATCCGTTTCGTCACAATTGAATATTTGGTCTGACGTAAGATCATGCTCTTAAATGAGATTTCTCAATTTTAACTTAAACTCAGTTTAAGTTAAAGCGTCAGGCTTAATTTCAGTTGAATTGGCCGAAAGTTTTTTACCCGAAATGTTCAGTTGTCGGATGCCCTACCTCTTTTTCCATCTGTCGAGCCAACCATCACTTGCAGTAAAATTTTTCTCGCCATCCTTAAACCGTTTGTGAAATTTGACAGCCTTAGCTTAAAGCATGTGACTGCTATTTGGACTTCCCAACCTTTGAAAATTAAAAAACCATAAAAATAAGACTTCAGATGTCTGTTCGTATTGTCCTTTCTACATAGTTTTCCGCAACAAATTACTTATATCACTCACACTGTTATTAATCGAATGTTCAATATCCTTTCGTTTGCGTCTCCAATCTCCCACAGTCACTTCTTTAACACATAGGCCAGCAGCAACCTTATTTAGTGACTCGCCCTTATCCAAGCGTTTTATAGCACTTAATTTTGTTTCTAAAGAGAGCACAACTCGTTTACATTTTAAACT
Source organism: Diabrotica balteata (assembly GCA_918026665.1). NCBI lineage: Eukaryota > Metazoa > Arthropoda > Insecta > Coleoptera > Chrysomelidae > Diabrotica > Diabrotica balteata. The sequence goes on from OU898278.1 coordinate 43,887,653, forward strand.
TATGTTGCACTTTAAGTTACGTAGAAACTACACGAAGAGAAGACATGAATTAGCTTGTAAGAGCTTACAGTGGGACGAACCGAACGAACAGCTAGCTGTTATGACTCAAACTGACGGGTAAAGGATTGGCTGGTGAGGCGGCCAGTAGAAGCACAGTGGCTAAATAATAGGTTTGTTTCTGCAGTAGTTGGAAACGGTTTTTACAACGCTCGAGTTTGCGCAGTAAAATAATTGTGTTCGTGCAGGTTTAATTTCAAACTCCAACTATTTGGTCAGATGTTCTTGCAGATTTGTCGACCGTTTTCAAATCGTTTTTAAATAGTCATTCTGGTTTGAAGATTATTTTCCAACTAATAGTTTGACACAGGCTTACTAAGTATAAATAAATAACGTTTCTTATTCTTAACCTGTAAATATAAAATATATTGTAAATATTTTTCACTAACTTATATTGAACTGATTATTTATTGGTTATTTTTCAATTCCAACGTTTGCTGTATTTACATTGATTATTCTTTATTGAATAAATTTTTGGACTAAATATCCAGCATGGTAATTATACGTGATATACCTATGATTAGATAACAACTTATGAAGTAAAAAAAATATATTTCAGGAATCTTCTGAAAGTTCTTCTTCTGATGAAGAGGTGTTTGATATTGAAGAATTGTCGTCGGATGAAGATTTGTTACAAATTTTAGATGAACATGTAAGGCCTAAAAATAAGAATTATATTGAAGAAACGGTGTCAAGTTACAACGATTGTGAATTTATTGAACACTTTCGTGTTAGTCGTGCGGTTGCTGAAGATATTGCGAACCACTTCAGAAATTCACAATATTTTCATTATCAAGCGGGAGACAATAGAAAGCTTGGTGAATATGAACAAACATTAATATATTTATGGTTCGTTGGTCACCAGACTGCATCATTCAGAGATGTAACTGAGTGATTCGATATTGCTATAAGCACTCTTTTTAAATTAATTAGAAAGTTAACATATTTTCTGAGCAATATGGCCCCTCAAGTAATTAAATGGCCACCAGGTGAAGAGAAAATAGAAATTGAGAGAAACTTTAGGCAAAACAATTTTCCAGGTGTTATTGGAGTAATTGATGGGAGTCACATTAAAATAGACAAACCAACAAATGATCCAGACTCATACTTAAATAGAAAACATTATTATTCTATTCAGGTAATCACATACTAATACATATCTTATAAACTTAGAAACTGACTAGAATTTTTATATATATTTTTAGTTGCAAGTAGTTTGTGACCACCAAAGAAGAATAAGGGACTTATTTGTCGGTTATCCAGGATCAGTACATGACAGCAGAGTTTTCAGAACTTCGCCATTACCTGAGAGTATAGTTGTAAAGTGTGCAGATTATTTTATTTTAGGGGATAGTGGTTATCCATGTTTGCCCAATCTCCTAACTCCTTTTAAAGATAGAGGTAACTTAACAAGAAGACAGTTAAATTACAACATGAAATTAAGCAAAAATAGATATGTAGTTGAACACTGTTTTGGTTTACTTAAGCAGAAATTCCGTCAGTTGTATCATGTAAAATTAAGGGCTGTACCAGATATAATACATTTTATATCAGAGCATGTTGTGTTCTTCATAATATGACAATCGAAGACTAATTTGAATATGAGGCAGAAAATATCGATGAAAATATTTTACCATTTAATTTGGACATTGATGAGAATCATGCAGACAGAAATGGAATGGAAAGAAGAAATGAAATCATGAATTTGTTACCTATGTAAATAAATCATGTTTATTACAATTTTTTTTTAATATTCTGAAATATTTTAGTCTCTTCGATATAGACTGTAAAACATGTATTACTTAAAGTATGTTGTATTTAAAACATATTTTTTAAGTTTTAGAGTTAATATATGTAAATTCTTTTTATTTGTTACACATTCAATTTGTAGAAAATAAAAATATAACTCTCGTTGATTTTTTATTAAAAAAATCCTGTTACAAACTTAACCTTAAATTGACTTTCCTAAAAATTAAAGTATTTCAGTAGGTAAATATTCTTTTGATACTAAATATTTGCTAAGTATTTCGTTCGTCTTCTCTGTCAGTTTATTTTGTTTTCTTATTTCTAAAAGTCTTTCTTCTTTAAACAGTTTCTTTGTTTGGTTTTTTTCTTTGATCACTTCTAATCTTTCTTTGTGAATTTTTACCAGTTCTGTATAAAATTCCTTTTTGTCTTCACACATCTTTTGGAGAATATTGTTTTTTGCTAACTGGTTTCTCTCTCTTTCTTTTAAGTGATTTTGGTGTAGAACTAAGAACATTGGCTTTAGCTGTTGCTACATCTTCAGGCTTTTCATCTACGTGATGTGCTACTGTTTCATTAGATAACAGCAATTCAGGATCGACATTTCTTTTTTGCCCAAATATCTCATATAGTTCATTACTATATTCAAATGTTTTGCGGCCTCTTCCTGTTTTTTTACTCTCATCTATATATTTCTTATAATTTCTTTCAATTACTTGCCATCTATTTTTGCAGTGACATGCATTCAAATTAAAATTATGTAAGTTATTTAGTTGTTCTGCTACCTTTGCCCACATAATTTTCATGGATTTCATTTGTAAACTCCTACCCTATCTCTGTATTTTTTATAAAAAATCTAATAATGACAGTGTCTGGTTGTGGGTCCAAGATATACTAACTGAAACACTTGTCGATGGGCTTTGGTTTACAATTATAAACTCTTGTAAATCTGAAACAAATGTAATCTTTAAATACCGTTTAGAAAAATGTGTTTCATTATTTTGGTAAACTTTCACTTTAGATGAAGTTATTGTTTTGAAAAAAAGTAAGTAGTACTTACCTTCCATATTAGAAATCTATTTGTTTGATTACAAAAATTATGAATCTCGATATTAACCAAAAATATTAGGTTAGGTTAGATTAATTTAATTTCGATAATCAGCAAATCGTTCGTGCAGCATAAATTTTGACAACGGTCAGAAAACAGTCTAATTTCACGTCTGCGCAGAGTGCATAGTTTACAAACGGTAAGCAAACCACTGCAGAAACAAACCTAATAACACTTGCTAGAGACTCACTCATCTCTTCAGCATACCAATAACCAGTACAACGTTTTTACTTTTTTACTTTTTAATGACTATCTCGGTTAATCCAGAGACTCGGTTAGTCGGGACTCGGATAATAGCGAGTCTACTGTATTACAAAATAAACGGTTCCGATGAAGTTTATTTGACTAGTAGTTTTGTCAATTAATCACCAATTAGACCAGGGCAGCTCTGTGAAAAAACGACTAAATTTGGATGTGATAGTTGACATTTGGATTTTGCTGAAATAGTTAGGGTATAACTTCAGTAATAATAATTAACTTATCCTCCCTCTTAAATAAGTCGGGAATATTAATAAAATATTAAAAGATTTAAAAATTACTAAAAACATTTTCCTTGCTTATAACTTAAAAATATTTGATTTTGGAACAAATTTGTAAAAAATAAAATAGCGACAATTAAATTTTCTATAAGATACGGCTTATTAATAATGTTTTAATTTACTATCGTTGCTGTAAAATAGGAATAAATACAACAAAAAGGGGAAACAAGCCTTTTCATATTCAATGTTTTTCGAACACTTAGATTGCATTTAAGACCTTCATAATTCGTTTCGAATTTCATTAAAATCGATTTAATAGATTTCGTATATTAATTTTCAAATTAATTTTTTTTAATTACATTTTTTTTAAATCTTCCACAACAAAAACTAGACTGTATAGAAGTTTGCCAATTTTTTACTTATAAACGGACTTACCTATCTAACATTCTTTAAGGTATTCAAGGGATTATTTGGACGGCCTCAGGAATGTGTTCAAATTATCAACAATGTTTTAGCTTATAAACAATTAGAATATCTCGATAACTGAACTTAAATTAAATTCAGGAAACGTTGTTGAGAAAGACTTGGTAAGATGTTTCTTTTAAGAGTAAAAAATGAAATTATGAGTACTGGTTCCTGAGATACAATTGGTCAAAGTTGACTAGCATTCTTATAATTTATAAAGAATATATTTATTTTTTTAGAATAATTTCAGAAGAATTTTCATATATTATAGTAAGACTGAAACTGAGACAAATTTAGTATACCATTTTTAGACACAAGGGTAATAAGAACAAATGACAATATTTTTTGACATTGGATTGGAACCAAAAGCTGACAGCATCATTCAGGTATATAAATTACTATTCAAATTATACCACACGTCAAAAGTATAATACCGCACAGTTATGAAAAACAGGATAATGTCCATTGTTGATGATAACTTTTTACAAAAAAATCTGGACATATACAAAATTTTTCGTAACAACGGATGTCCTAAACAAATTTAAAAAAAAACTGATTTACAGCAGTAATTTATATGACGGTTCCGTCCATATAACCCCCTCTGTGGCTCAGTGGTAAGAGCGCCTGCCTTTAAACCTAAAGGTCGTGAGTTCGAATCTCACCTGGGTGGAAATTTTCGTTTATTAAAAAAAATTAATAAATGAAAATAATTTATATCCTTGTGTGATCGGTACTCACCAGAGGGACCGCAGACGTTCGGATACAATTAGCGTCTCTTAGCAAAGACAATGACGTCGACTTTGCTAAGTATCAAGACAATTACTCCACACACACAAACACACACACTCACTACATTAATAAACTTATCTTGATTGAGACTGGCTGAATGACAATTGTCCAAGCCAAAACACACACAAAAAAAAAAAAAAAGTTCCGTCCATAATTCTAAAAACAAATCAATCAAATATAAAAAACTCTCCTTTATTAATGGTCTAACTAATTCTGTTATATCCATATTTAAAAATGTTCCTAATATTAGTATAGCCAAATACAATACCATGAACAGCAAACAACTATTTTCAAAAATCAAAGACCCAATACCAACCTTATACAAAAGTAATGTTGTTTATGAAATACCGTGTCTAGGATATCAATATAGCTACATTGGCCAAACATCATCATCATCATCTTTGGCTCTAAAACCCTGTTCAAGAATTAGTCTCCATTCCCCCGTATCTTTCGCCCTGGCTTTCCAATTTCTGACCCCTAAATTCCTCAAGTCATCTTCGACTTGAGTTTTGAATCTAGATCTTGGCCTGTCTCTCTTCCTGGTTCCTACTGGCTCTTGATAGAATATCTGTCTTTTGGCCAAACATTACAATGGCTTAAACAACGCATCACACAACATAAAAGTGATTGCTGATTGGGAAAAAATACTTGCACAGTAGTTAAGCACTATGAAAACACCGGTCATGTGCTAGACTATGACAAAGTTCAGATTTTGGCACAGGCTGATAACTACATAAGTAGATTATTTATTGAGATGGATCACATTAACTAAAATAAAATTAACATTAACTAAAATAAAATAAACCGGACACTGGACAGTTAAGTAACATATATTGTAATATATTGAACAAAATTTATAAATATTGAAAAATATCACCTTAATAACAACTAACCTTAATAATTCATCAAATAAATATCATTCTTCTAACGTTTCTTATATTGATATTTTTATTTTTACATTTGAAGTAAATTTAATTTTTTTATCGTATTGCTCTGACGAACGTCCTTAAGACAATTTAATCATGACATTTATTACAAACTTCAAAGTCAATCTTTATTTGTGAAATCTTTCAATTTCTGCAAGTTGTTTTTTAAATGTATTTGTACGCCATTTTTTGTATGTTGAAATTGTTTTACAGTGTAGTCCTGATGAAGGCTATCAAATAAATAGCGAAATATTGAGTTTCTTAGAAAAAACAAAGATTTTTATATAGACACTTTACCATATATATATATCTATATATATATATATTTTAATATTATTATTATATATATATATAAATATATATATAGATATATATATATATATATATAGGTATATATAGATATATATTATATATATATATAAATATATATATATATATATATATATATATATATATTATATTATATGATTTATATATATATATAAGATCACTCAGGCGAGTGGTGGGTTCTTATATCGGTCTCTAGGTGGAGAAATAAAAGACAAAGTTGATAGGCTACTTTATCTATTTTGAAGACGTTTCGCTTTCGAGTTTTGAAAGCATCATCAGTTCATCTAAAAAAATTATTACAATATGAGAACCACACAATCATGGAAACGATGTTAATTGTTACCTTAAAAAGATATGTAGCAGTCAATGTTATAAACAAACATGTGAATAAAACTAAGTAAATGGACATAGTACGCTGATCTTGTATAAACAGTTAAGCAACTAACAACATATATGAACTTGTAAAAAATTAGCACAGCAATTGACCATGTGGTCTAAAGTAAATTCAATGTTATTTAATGTTAATAAGTGAGCAAGAACCAAGAAAATCATAAATAACTTCCAACTATTTAATGGATATTAAGCTTTGATTTTAACTTTAGGTAGCATTATAAGTAATATTAATAAAATTCTAAAAAATAGTAAATATGAAGTTACCGATATTTACTATTTTTTAGAATTATATGAATTTTTTAATGTTGGGATGTCGATAGAAAATGAGATTATGATGGTATTTATCGATATGTTAATATGTAACAATAAATGTTACTTAATTTGTCAATATCTGATTTTCTATTTATACACTTTTTATTTTTTTGTATATGTGTCATTTCTAAAAATAACTGCTTCTGTTCAAATTTCTGCCTCTTCAAAATTGAAGCTTGTGAAAAATTAAATGTGTGATTTAATTTTTCATTACACAGCAGAAATAATTCTGCTGTGTAATGTTCGAGAAGTTTCTCCTATATAAACTTTATCACAGTCTGAGCAAATGTCAGAACATTTCCATTCTTAACACCAAAACTTCTCAAATTATTTAAACGATTAGAAAACATAAAAATTTGCCACTAGAAATGTTTTGTTTTGTTTTAAATACATAATGTAAAAAATGGTTACTACGCCACCTAGGAAAGAAATCTATAATCTAACTATCAAAATGAGACATTTCAATTATATTTTATTCTTGAGACGATACGGTTGTTTTATTGTATACTAATTATTGATTCTTACTTGGAAATATCCTTACTTGGAAATTTTTCTATTACATCAGTAATTAATTTTTTCGCAAAATTGCTAAAAATATAAGTAACTGTAATTTCAAGTGTATATAATTGTTTTTCCTTCCATGAAGTGGTATATACCTCAAGTTTACCGTTAATTATATAATTTTTTTTAATGTGCAGTTGGACATAGTGGTGTTTACCTTTAACAACTTTTTAAATAAAATACTGCATGTTACGATCTCAACGAAATAAACAACACAAACACATTAAAAAGCCTATACCATTATTTTATTAGTGACAAATATTATAATGTTATAATAATTAAGTAAAATTATAGACAAGTCTCAAAATTGTTAAAGAGGCTCCATATCATCTCCATCTTCTTAAGTGTAATCGTTTGTGGCTACATCGTTATGTGTTACATTTCGATAAAACGCATGACAAACCGATGAAACAAAAGGCAATATTGCAATTAACTCTTGATTGGGACTACTAAGACTTGATTTAATTGGGCTGGAAACGTTACTTGCTGTCTTCGATATGTCATGAAGTCCACCTCATACTAATTTTGATTATTGAAATAGGTCTTATAAAAGTGCTTTCCAATGTGGTTTTGTTGGACTTGTAGAAAAACAAAATTGCAATTTGCAATTTTTGAAATCTGCAAATGTTTCTTGAACTTGAAAAGTTCCATTTTGTGCACTGGGTATTAACCTGATGTACTTTAAGTAGCTGTTGCCAGTCCCGTGGTGTTAAAATGCCCAAATTGGAAAGTTTCTTTCTTTTTTTCTCGATCAAAGTATAAACACTATCTGCTTCCATATGTTTGTGCCCTTTCAGTAAAAACTTTTGAGTAATCGTCTTTATTTGAGGGTACGTATGCAGTATCCAAAAATAGCACATTATAATACTTATACTTTTATTTTGTCCATAGCGGTTTAAAGAGTGATGTTCTCTACTTGAATACCTGGAATTGTATTGTCAGCCTATTTCGCGCACCTTTCGATTCGTCCTACATCATACATTGTACAAAAGAATCACTGGCATCATATAATGTAAAATTTAATGTCATCATGAGCATCATGATCAGTCGGTACACTGGTTAGTTCATTTGTAGTAAAATTATTTTTCAATTGAACGGTGAATGTACTGCATGTATCGCAAGTGTCTATTTCGGGTGGTTTAAATGACAACTTGAAGTCTTTATTAAAAAATGTCTGCCTACAACTATTTTTTTGCTCTTGCCTGAGACCTAGGTATACAAAAGGATCTTCTTCAATTGCCATCTCCGCTGCGGAGGTCGGCAATCATCATAGCTATTTGGACTTTTGAGACAGCTGCTCTGAAAAGTTCATTTGATGTACATCCGTACGGTGTCGTTGCTGATGCGGACGTAGCATTGCAATCACGGCTATTATCGTTGCATTTGCAGTCATACAAAAATATGTTGATTTTATCGTTGCATGTGCGGTCATTGCCAAATAAACAAATAATATTTTTACCTTTAGAGGAGACAAGTTTACTAATAATTTTAATACGGCAAAAAGTATTTTGATATAAAAAAACTTGCTTCTTTGGAGAATTAAGTGGGATTATGTTGTAGCATTTGCAATTCATTGATTCTTTAAAATATATTGAAATCCCCTAGTATATGTAATATATTGAAATCCCCTCATATATGTTTGGAAAATCGAATAATATTTTTAATGTATCTTTCGATCGTACGTATTAAAACCCAAATATGTTTTCAATTCTTTCTTAAGTCGGCTCGAGAATATAAACCAGTTTATAGTTTGTTTATATTTTACAAATGTTACTTCCTCCCTATTTCTTTTAATGTTTTATTCGAAGTCGCCCTATAATTTTTGTACGTCGTAGAAATGGAATCTTCTGCGTTTTATTTCCTGTCAAGTGTTTGTTATTTGAAGTTATGCGATCAATTTCTGAGGATAATTTGGTAACTTTTGGTAAAGCCGGCCGCTGATCAAGGCGTGTTCAGTTTTGTTGGAATCCGAATTTATTTTCAAATTCGAAATCTTTTCGTTTTCCTTTTCTTGTCATGAAAATGTAGCATGAAGTGGCAGTAGCAGTTGGATACTTGGTATTGAGCAGTTTTACATTTGTTTTTGAAGGTGGCCTCATGTTGCCATTGTGCTGTGCCTGTTCCAGTCTTTGAAGGAGACGAGTTTTCAAGGTTGTGTTCCAGCTGGTGCTGGCTTCCGCCCTTATCTTCTTTTCCCTGATCGTCATCCCGGATCTGCCGCCAGTATAGTTCCGTCATGACTCCAGTTCCCGACCCCAGACATGCAGAGTGCAGTTTAGTGAGGTTCAGGTAACTTTTTCTGTGTTTAAAATTTAAAGTCAACATAGACATTTAAAAAAATAATAATTATTGCTTTCATTGTTTAAAAAGATAATTTTTTGTATTTGTAATAATTTTTTTTTGCCACAGTTTATACATCATTAATAATTGTAAGTTTTTGTAGCATCTCCTGAGTTTGTAAATCAGTAGAACACATGTAAGTTTTCTTTATTATTTTGGTTAGAATCTCTGTAACTAATGTAGCATTTTTTGTGCTGTCTGTATTTGTGTAATTGTTTGTGCTATGACACAAAAATAAATGTTAAATTTTATTTCTTAACATTTTGTCTATTTTTTTAAATTAATCCTTTTTTTTTCTCTTTCCGAATAGTATCCAAAGTTATCGTTACAAAAATATCGTCTAGATATGTTTTGATTTTTTAATAATTATTTTCCTATTACAGTTACCAGCTGAAGCCCGTTTGAAGAGGTTTACTCTCTGGCCACTGGAACTCACCTAAGACATGGGTGTATGTTACCTGAAGTCAAATTTAATTTAATATTAAACATCAAATGTGATTAACAACATTATGTACAATATTTTGTAACCATATGCATTTTAAAGGGTTTTTACCCTGATATTTTGGTGGCTCGGGCATGTTAATTTGCATTTTAAACCTGATGATGGAATTATTATTCCGAAAACGTTCATGTAATTGACGTAGCCTTTTTAGGGGTTTTTTAAATATACCCATTTACAAATATCTAACCTCTTTTTTGTGATACGTGGTATTCAGCCAGCTGCAGGAATTATTTTCCTTGTGGATTTTTTCAATTTCTAAAACTTGGTGGAGACCCGATGTAGAAACTGAGTTAGTTTTTTATCGATCGTACATAAGATCAATCATAGATTATGGATGTGTTTTGTATGGTTCAGCAACTAAGTATATCTTGAGGAAAATAGACGTGTTTCAAAATAAAATATTACGTACATGCCTAGGTACTATGAAATCAACTTCAACCAATTCGATATATGTTGAAGCACTAGAATTTCCACTTAAATATAGAAGAGAATATCTTAGTCAAATATTTCTGATTAATATTCATCGTAGCAAAGTCTTTTTTTACTGCAGTATTAGCAAACTTAATATTCCAGATTTAACAAATAAATATTGCAATATAAGGTTGAATGTTCGAATAATTGAACTTTGATGGTATACAAGGCAAATATCGAACACAGTAATTAATTAAATCTTGCCCAAGTACTTTCGAACAATAGATCATCCTCAGGGGCATCTGAAAGAAGCCAAGAAACGTTTTTTTATAAAAAGGGAAATTAATTCACTTCGATAAAAAACTCGAAGTTTAAGGTTGAAAAAAGTTTTTATGTGATAAACGTTTATAGACTTACTTCGTCAGTTGTGGCCTATCCGACATGAGCAGAATGTCATATATGTAAATTTGGACATAATAACAATACAATACACAAAGACAAACAAACACTTTAAAATTTTTAAAAATGGAGAAGCTACATGTTATATAGAAGCCAAAGACAACATGGCTCCCGGTCTGGCGGAAATATTGAGATGACATGTGACACGTGACAGCTTGTGAAAGGCGGTTACAATAGATATGTGATCTGCACCTTTCAAAATTCTATGAAACTAAGTATTGACCAAAGGTCCAACTGACACCACTATAGGAAATCAACTGATGGAATATAAAATTATATAGTATATTTTTTATGTAGATTGAATAATCCAAATTTCATACTCAAACCTGTCTATAATAATTAGGATGTTAGTTTGAGAGCAATTGAAGTTGACATAAAGTATGAATGTTAGAAAAAGACTAAACAATATATTAGACAGTGGATGGTTGACTATAATAAAATGGTCCAACAAGTGCTATCAGTACTGTAAAAAAGGAAAAATCTGAATATGCAGTTGAATTACTAAAAGTTAAAAATCAAAATTGAAAGCAAAATATATAAATGGGTTATAATCCAAGTAGTTCAGTTGAATCCACAGTCAGTGGAAGAACTTTAAAATTAATATCGAAATGCTCAGTGCATGAAGTCTAAACAGTCGAGCTGGGTCCTCTACGAGGTGAAGCTGTAATAAAGTTTTTAAATATAGGATTAAATTTAGTACAATTTAAATTAATTTGAGTATTAAGACAGTGGAGTTTTCATTTGTTTCCCTCGTAATCTCCAAATCTTCCAATAAATCCAACTCAAGATAGTTTTTCTTTCTACTATCCGTGACCCAGTCAAGTTTGTGTTTTAATTTAATGTCTTGATGTGTCCCTAGACAAGAAGCGAGTAACCATGTTTCTTCCTTTACTGATAATAAAAAAAAAAAACAAAAAAAAACATTTCTGAGGCCATCCAAATGATCCGATTTTAATTCCACAAAGTAGGTTAGATAGGTTATGTGCGTTTTTATAAGCAAAAAAATTGGCAAATTGGTATATTATCTAGTTTTTGTTGTGCAAGATTTTAAAAACTTCAATTTAAAACAAATTAAATTGCAAAATTATTAGACGAAATCTGTTAAAACGATTTTAATTAAATTTGGTGGACAGTTTTATTATTTTATCAAGATTTTCTAGACGAATTATGAAGGTCTAAGTGTAATCTAAGTAGTTGAAAAACATTTAATGTTTTTTTTTGTATATATTGCTCTCTCTCTTTTTTGTATTTTTGTATTTTGTATTTATTAATGTTTCCGACATATTTAAGAGGGAGAATAAGTCAATTACTATTATTGAAGTTACCACACAACTTTTTCTACAAAAATCCGAATGCCCTCTCTCACATCCTCCTGAAGACAAAACCGCCCTGGTCTATAAAGTGTTTAAAATAAAGTACATATTAACATCTTACCTTCATTATCGGAAGATTCTTGCTATCCACTGCTTTTTACACTTTTGCTTTGAACATATTGTGCATATGATGATGAAATAATGTTTCCACTGGGTTTCCAGAAGGTACTACTTACAAAAAAGTATTTTAAACAAAACAATTTTTAATTAGTTATACAGTTATACAGTATATTTAACAGTTATACACCTATTAATCCACCATACGGTTACACTTGTTTTTTCCGGTGATATTTTTAGTTGTTGCCGACTAATTTATATACGTGGGGGTATCGAAATCTTACACCGCGTTTGTTTCTGTTGCTTATGTGAGTTTTGTAGTCTAATGTTTTGACTAATAAGATAAGTCTCCTAAGGAATAAGTCAAAAATTTGTTCAATTTCTCCATCATAAGAAATTACCTTGCATGTGTGACATACTAAACTGAACACCCATTCGAGTGATAAATTAAATTCCTTCATCGTTATCATCGTAACGGAGAAATCCATACTAAAACTAGAGGTGGTGATAGAAAAACACCAAAGTTTCAAAGTATGAAAGGTAATAGAATACAATTTATTAAAACTTTTAAATGTGTTGAATCTCATTACAATAGAGCAAAACTGATTCGAAAGTATTTAGCTTCTGAACTCAATATCTATAAAATGTACAGGATGTACAAATAGTCATATCCAAATACTCTTTGCAAGCTCACATATTTTCGTCATGTATTTAATTCAAAGTTTAATTTGAGATTTGGAAGTCCCAGAACAGACGTGTGTTCTAAGTGTTTGGAGCTGGACGGAAAAATTAGGTCTGAGCAAAATGCGCATGAAAAGACAAATTTAATCATGCAAAAACAAGTCCATAAGTTAAGGGTAAAAGCTTTTTATCAATTGTGAAAAGAGAGGAAGCCGGATTTGAAAACAATAACGTTTGACTGCCAGAAAAACCAAGTTCTCACCAAAGTTCCTGACCAGTCTGCCTATTACTAACGCCAATTATATATTTAAAATTTTACCATTGTGGAAGGTAACAATCACTTAAGTAAAGAAAATATTCATGTTTTCTACTGGACAGAAAACCAACACAACAAAAGTTCTAATGAGATAGTAAGCTATGTTATATATCACTTTTTTTTAAAGGGTTAATTTGGGTTGAGAATGAGTGGGAGATTGATGTCTGTGAATGCTTCTATTGATGTGATTTTCGCGGTAACCGTTTTGGATTAGGGCTTGTTTTAAACAAGAGAGCTCAGCGGGTCTACTTGCATCATCGGAAAGGCGTATTGATCTGGAGACAAGGGTATTAATGACTGAATTAATTTGTGAAGGTGGATGGTGAGAGTTGGCATGCAAGTAACGATTGGTGTGTGTGGGTTTTCGATAAACAGAGTAATGAAAACCTTGGGATTGGTTTTTCTTGATGAAAACATCGAGAAACGGTAGGGATGAATCAGTTTCCATCTCCATCGTGAACTGGATACTGGGATGTATACCATTCAGATGAGTTTGAAAAGATACTAAAGCATCTCTGCCATGGGGCCAAATGACGAATGTATCGTCAACATATCGTAGCCAACATGTGGGTTTGAGCAATTGACGCAAAAGCAAACAATAAAGGTTAGAAAACAGAGAAACCAAGATGAAAGTATTTAAAAAAATTGTAGCAAGAGTCAATACATACCGGGAGCAAAAAATGTCAAACTGTTGTGAAGAATAAAGAAAATGTTACAGTAAATACAGTTGATATTGAGGATACAAATATTTTGAAAGCAGGCACACTTATTGATTATACAATTAAAAGCACTACTTTGAACAGTGGAGTTAGAGTACATATACCAGATGTTATTGTCCTCAAAGAAAAACAAAAATTGTCACGAAACCAATGTCCTGATTCTGTAGAGGAAAACGTTAATCTGCCCACAATTGATAACATATTTTTTGATGTCTGCAACAATATGAATTCATCAAATTTGAAGAATACATTCCAAAGCAAATGTACAAATTTGGAAACCAGCAAAGAAAAACGTGCTGATTAGTTGGCTAAAAGAAAGTTATTTTTTGAAACTGAGGGATATCGGGAATATAAAAAAATACAAATTCTCTCAGATATAACGGTGAAATAATCAGATGACACCAACCCACCTGTAAATAACCTTTTGTATACAGGATTGCGTTATTCTTGTTTCTATAATATATCTAAATCAAAAGTTGGAATAAAATGTCTAGTTTTGTGTAAGAGGCTACCATATTGTTACTTGTGCAAAGAAACAACAAGAAATTGAAAACTTAAATAGGTTTGTGTGCCTTGCCTGCACAAACAAAAAAAGAAAATTGGGAATTTTATGAATGGCCAATCACTGTAATTCTATATGCCAATAACTATGTTTTTATGGCCAATAACTGTGTAGTTCTGTAAGTTTTCAAATTTGTGTTCATTTTTAATGCACATTATTATTTCTGATTGAAATAAAAATTATTTCTGATTAAAAGTTCTTATAAAATCTGATGTCTCATTACTATTAAAAAACTTCTTACAAAATACTTCACTTTAAAAGATACCAATTTACAATTTTTAATTCAATTGTTACTCTATTATGTAATAAATAAAATTTGAAATGAACAAATTATAAAAATAATATATCTGTAATCTTACCTCCACTTAATATCCACGTCTCTCTTAGATTCTTTACCGAACGGTTTCAATCCCTTGTTCTGAAGATATTTTGCATATGATGGTGAAATGATTTTACTCGGGTTCCAGAATGTACTAATTACAAAAAAATATATATTAGCTGTTGATGTGTGTTTTAAGTGTTGGTTTCACGGATAGAAGACATATTTTGTCTAGTTGTTACACAAAACGTTTCGGTGGCATTTCATTCGCATTGAGGATACGTTGAGCTTTGGAATTCAGGTTTCTTTCTTTTAGATATTTTGTCTATAATGGTAAAATGACTTCACTCGGGTTCCAAAGGGTAGTAATTATAAAAAAAAAGTATATTTGGTATTGGTGTGTGTTTCGTGTGATATTTTCACGGTTAGAAGGCAGTGATTTCTATATTTCCGGGTACTCATATGTTATGTATTTTTTATTCAGTTTGCACAAAACTTTTTGGACGTTTCGGCGAATTATCATTCGCATTAAGAATAGTTCAGTTTTGGAATAGGAAAAGTTTTTTATTCCTTCTTCTTTTTCTTTCTATTTATATATAGGCCTGTTTTTTATATTAGCTTCCAGCATTATTGAAATTAAGTTGCTCAGAAGCACAATGGCCAAAGTGTAAAATTGATGTTTTTGAGATATCGGTAACTACAGAATTAAGCTAAAAATGTAACCTAAACTGGTTACATTTTTAGCTACCTTACCTAAACCTGTTTTTTTCATTAACCGGTATTATTCTATTCACTTACACAAACATTTCTGGAATCTTATACATTATATGATTTGAACGAGCAAAAGAGTAACAAAAAAATCTTTTCTTATACAAAAAAAAAGTCAGTTGGGCTACTATGTGAAATATTAAGCCTGTACGAAAATTCATAAAACTTTCACTTGAGTCACCTGTTTCAGATCCAATATCAATATCGATTGCCTCCACGTTTGTCTTCAGGTTTGTGTAGAATTGATGATAGACTGGCGGAATGTAAGGAAAAAGACTATGAAAATCTTTATATATAAGTTGGTCTATGGGTCTTCCAGTAGGATAGAGGATGTCCAAGTAGAAGTCTTCCCTTTTTATCTGAAAAACGTTGGTTCCTTTTTTTTTCGAAACGTCAACACCATTAAATAATACACTTTCAAAGCTAATACAATCTAAACATAATACAATTTGTTATTAAATATTTAAAATAAATTTTGAAGGGCTCTTCTGCTTTTAATATTAGCCACTTTATTTTATTGCATGCTATTTTTATACATCTTGCTCCCCTTTTTTCCGGTTTGTCAATATCTTTCATACACTTAATATTTTCAGAGGTCATTTTAAATACCTGAAATTTATTATTCTTTTTGGAACTGGAAATATCTTTGACCCAATCATCTGGCAAAAAAATGTCTTTAACATATCGTTTTTGTTTTTCAATCAGTCCAAAGTCTCTGTCACATGGCAAATATACTGACCGGAAACTAGAAACTTATTATGTATGACTGTGGAACTGAAAGTATTGGAGACAGTCATGTATGTACAAATAGATACCAGTTTAAAATTTCGATTCCGACCTCCGCATTGATCGCTGTACAAGATCAAAACCAGTGTGTTAACATACGTTTTTACGGTGTGTTACAGTAGCAATAGTTGCTACACCAGTGTGTTAACATACGTTTTTACGTAGTGTAAAATGCCAGAACCAATGCCACGTGAGGCTATGATTTCATGCCATACATACATGTGTATTTGACCTGTCGTTAGATTGTGAATGCCAAAATAATACGTCCACAGCTGTCTCTTGTAATACGCCACTCCCGTAGAAATACTATGAGTAGCTAAAGTTTTCATTAAATCAAATGTAATTACTGTTGTGGTATCTTTATTCTTGGCTGCATCTTCCTTCATTCCACGTCGAGC
Source organism: Diabrotica balteata (assembly GCA_918026665.1). Taxonomy (NCBI): domain Eukaryota; kingdom Metazoa; phylum Arthropoda; class Insecta; order Coleoptera; family Chrysomelidae; genus Diabrotica; species Diabrotica balteata. The sequence goes on from OU898278.1 coordinate 43,904,510, forward strand.
TGCTTCTACCTTCCGAAGGTGTAACTCTTTTTCCTGTTTCCATTCTGCTTTTTTCTACACCTACACAGCTTTTATTTTCATGGTATAAGCGTCACATCGTTTACAAGTGCTAGTAAGAGGATAACGGAAAGAAAGATTAAAATCTTCATTACCAAAATATTTTCGAAAAGACGAATTTTAATGCCTTCGCTTCTGGTTCTTCACTTTGCACATACAAATGAAAAAGTTTTGAGATATTTAAATCAGGTGACAGATACTCTCGATTAGTATTTTTGTTGCTGCTATAATGGGATGTATATTAGGCAAATTTGTTAATAAAATATTTTTTATTTTGAATATCCATATGGTAACTTATAAAAGTTACCATATCATCATATTTTTACGGTAATGTTTAAATTTGTGTCTTAGAACTTATATTATGATTTTGAGCTGCTGTATGTCATCCATTATTAACAACATTTACTTGTATATTAAGGTAAGCAGTTTGCAAATTAAAATCAGATGAGTTGTAGAAACTTATGAAAAATATTGTTCCTTTCTTCCAGATATAACAACAAATGACACTTTCGTGGACAGGTACAATCTCCATAAAAAAATTATGTCTCAAACACAATTCTACCACGAGAATTTAAATGTGATTTTCTATTTTTTTTTTTAACTTAGACTTAGATCTTTTCCAAACTGACTTATTTTTCTTACGTTTTTTACCTCTACTTGATCCAGGTTCCACAAGTCCATCTTCTTTGAAGCTTTCCCTAGTTGTAGAAGACTCATCATCAGATGGCGAATGGAAGTCAGAGCCAGAATCTGTTTTAAATTCGCTGGGTTCATGAGTACTGGATGTATCCGACAACGGCAGTTCTGTTCTAGAATTTCCACTTTTGTAGATAACTGTATGTATGTTTTTTGAAGTTATCTTTAACTTCGATTATGTCTTCTTATGTAGTGTGTAATGAAATGAATGAAAAATGATTAAATTATATATTTGCAATCTTACCTCCATGGATTATCCGCTTCGTTCTTGGGTTCGGTATCCAACGGTAGCAATCCTTTCATTTGAAGATATTTTGCAAATGATGGCGAAATGATTTTATTCGGTTTCCAGAAACTATTTACAAAAAAGTATATATATTATATATTATATAATAATATATATATATATATATATATTTATATATATATATATATATATATATAGTAATATATATATATATATAACAAGAAAAAGTTAATGCGACTTAATAGTAAAATAAAGGTAAAAGGTATCGGCATAGCTCGCAACAAAGAAAAAAATATATAATAAAATTTACGAATAAAATGGAAGGCAACCGTATATATGTATTTTTGACTATTGGTCGTCTTCAGTACGGTGCAGCGAAGTTAGAAAAGGAGCATATTAACTTGGGAAAGGATCACTACAGAAGCAATGCGACCAATTTGTGGCAATAATGTTAGAAGATTCTGAAGTTTCCAGAGCAACAACTAACACATCCACGGAATAAGTTAAAGATATATATATATATATATATATATATATATATATATATTATATATATATATATATACTTCCTCTAAAATAACAGCTGATCTGGTAGATGAAAATGGAGTTAATTGGGTATACAGCTGATTAAAAGCCAAGTGCACTCTGTTCAACAGTTCATTATACATCATTCATTATTCATTCAACGTCAATTATACAACTACATGTTATATGTCCCAAAAATCTGCAATCCACATCGTACCACAAACCATTCTGATGTTAAAATAAATCATATTGCCGCAACCTCAATCAAGTAAGACTTAAACAACAAACAACTATTGAATGTATTTTTTTACTTTATTATTTTTATTTTTACCATGTTTTGAATAATTGTAGCTTTCATCTGATGATGCCAATGAAAATTGGCGAAATATAATGAACTGTTGAACAGAGTGCACTTGGCTTTTAATCAGCTGTATACCCAATTAACCTCAACTCCATTTATATTATATTATATAAATATATATATATATATATATATATATATTATATATATAATATATATAATATATATATATATATATATCAGTCAGCTGCAGCCCAATAAACATTTGTTGTTTGTTTAAATTGACAGTCACGAATATCCAGTATTCATTATTATATATATATAATATATATATAGTAGTGATCCTTTCCTGAAGTTAATGGCGAAATGAACACAATTCGTCAACTTTCAGAGTATGAATTGGTAACAGTAAACTGTTATAACCTTATGTCTGTATGTCTTAGGTCGTCAGACAGTAGGGAAGATACAAAGTCAAACACGTCCAGCTAATACGTCGATGTAAAATGACGAGAGTCAATTTCATTTAAGGATACGAAAATATTTGGCGCTTTTTGCAGCATTACACTAGAATAGAGGAAACTTCTACTTGGAGTTCTTGAAAATTATAAAAACACTTATTTTGAGCTTTGTTTATAATAAACTTGAGAATACCACAACAATGTCTAAATCAATTGTTAAACAATATATAAAAAATGTGAACCCAAACTAGCCAAAAAATGTGAAATCTTTCGAATAATCGGCCTAATCAGCTGTCTCCGAAGCTAGTTTTGAAAATATTACATAAAATTATTTATAAAAAGTATAAATTACACATTACAAAGACAAAATTTGAATCCAAGCATAAACTAGAAATTTAAGAGGACCTTTTTGCAGACAAGGTATGTATTCTTTCAAGTGTACTTGAAAGCAGGTGTTTGATAGAAGAAAACACGAAAAAAAAATATTGCTATCTAGATAACAGACACCACATACTCGTATAATAAACAATATCAGTTTCGAACAAAGTGTAAGTTTAAAGTAGAAAATCATCTAACAGTAGATTTAAAAGTAAAAAGAAGTATACGACAGGATTGAATATTGTCCCCATTAATATTTAATATGTAATTAAAGCAGATAATAAACCTAGTCCTAAAACATTCTGGTAAAGGAATACTTATATGGAGAACTATTGTACACCCAATAAGAAATGCTTACAATACTGTCGTTTCTGCAGATGCTTGTTAAAAAAGTAGCAGAAGAAAGTAGTAGACTCGTTCCCGAACTATTACTTTTCCTCCTCCTCTAACCTTTATCCTTCGTAAGAATGTGGTGACGTTATGGTATTTGACGAATGGTTGCTATCCATTCTTCTCTCTCCTGGGTGCGGTGTGCTGGCCTAGACAGAGAGTAAACGGTAGTGCACTTTGTTTGGTCTGACCAACGGAGTGGCGATCTTCCTTGAGTTCTTTTATCATGTACCTTGCCTTCAACCACCAACCTCTCCATGCCTTTCTATTGCTGTTGCTATTTAGGTACGAATTTAAATTACAAATGAAATCATTGGACTGAAATATAGACCATGATTCAGAAGGCAAGAACAGAATTCACCAAAATGAAAAAATTTCTAGAAATGACATCCATATATAATAATATAACTGAAAATTACAGTCCTGATATTAAGGAATTCTATATCTTCTCTTTTTTGTACAGAATGGAATCGTGTGTTTTAACTAACGCATCGATCAAAACCTCAAAGCGTTTTATATTTGGTCTTAGTTATAAATGCGCTAAGAGTCTCTTAAATAGATATATTACTCTATCTCTTTTTATATTTCCCTGCCTTTCTCTCGCTTTCGCTTTCTCGCTTTCACTCTCTCTCTTTCGCTCTCTTGCTCTATCTCTCTCTCGCTCTATCTCTCTCTCTCTCTCTCTCTCTCTCTCTTCTCTCTCTCTCTCTCTCTCTCTCTCTCTTTGTGTCTTATCAATGAAAAAGTTTCTACAATAAATGAGGAAGACCTGCAAAATAATTATAATCATAAAACTACGCAAAGTTATCTATGACATATAGGGACAAAATTGAAGGATAAATTAGTTCTTAATATTATGTTATCTCTTATGTTCTTTAATTTTACTATGACTGAAATCATCAAAAATATTAATAAATGAAGAGGACACAGAATGGGAAACAAAGAAGTAAAAGTACTCTGTTATGCAAATGACGCAATATTGGTAACCAAGAGCGGAGACACAGGGAAAAATAGGAAATTTAAAAAAGGTCCAAAATTATAAAAAAAAACCTGTCATTTATGTCTTTTGTGTAGTATTGGAAGTTCCCCCTCCTTAAGAATTGAAAGTTTCGCTCCCAGGGCAAATGTCTAGATCCGCTATTGTTGTGCCAATCCAAAGATTTAACCTAAGAGTAAAAGACTTTAATATGACAATCTGAGCTCAGAAAACTAAAACAATAGTAATCAGCAAAGAACCAATCAGGTATAAAATAGAAATCGAAAAAATAAGAAATAGAAAAGTAATATAAATAAAATAACCTGCAATTACACTGTCCATCTATGGAGATCTGGACAAATAAGTGCGAGATCAAGATGCAAAGATGCATCAGAAACAAGACCTTGCATAGCCGCAACGCAGAGACTACTGCTTACGGCAGAGATGAAAATACCTAGAAAAATTACAGAAAATACTCTATGATCGAAAGAGGAGTGAAGAAATTAAAATAAAATATAACGTACAGTATAAAACCGACAGATATACGACAGATATATAATTCAAAGAGTGTCTAGTTTTAATTATCTTGTTTGGCATATTACTGAATAACTAGATCCAGATCAAGAGATAAAATGTAGAATCGAGATAGCCCGCATGACATTTTTAAAAATTGAGGTCAATCATCTGTAATGATAACTTGCAACTTCAACTTCGAAAGCGCAGGGTTGAAATGTTACTTTTGGTCAGTCCTCTTATACGCTGTCGAAGCATGGACATTAAAATATTCACCAATAATCGTCTGGAGACCTTTGAAATGTGGGCTACACAGACGTATATACTAAAAATTCCATGGACGGCTATGCTGACAAATGTGGCAGTCCTTGAGAGAGCAAATGCTGCTCGCGAGCTGCTTGATAACATCAAATGTAGAAAGATGGCCTATTTTGGACACGTAGTAAGGGGAGACCGATATAATATTCTTCAACTTATTATGATGGGTAAAATCGAAGGACGCAGAGGAATTGGTAGAAAGCAGGCATCTTGGTTGAAGAATATCGGGGAATGGACAGGAATAAACAAAGCTGAGCAGCTCTTTAGAATAGCTCGAGACAGAGACAGTTTCGCCATGTTAATCGCCAACGTCAAGGGGACTTGATAGGGCACGTTAAGAAGAAGACAAAAACAACACTAAACAGAAAAAAGAATAGTATAACCACATAAGCATCATAGGGGAGACATATGTGGTCAAATTAGCAAGAGATAAATCACCACTCGGTAGAAGAAAAATTAACAAGCAGGATTGCTTGTAAGAAGAAAGAACAAGAAGGAGATATAGGGCATAATAAATACCGACATAACCTATCATACTATAAGACAAGGTGTATGCAAGTAGAAGTCCAATAAGACGACTCTGAGAGGACCCTGATTGAAGCCATCGAGACTATTGATGGATTTAAGGAGAAACTTTTTTATGTATATAATATGAAATAAGTAGCTCTTAACGCTTTATAGGAGGCCCCGTCGATCAAGAAGACTCGGATTTGTCTATCTTTCAAATCTTTTGACTTTTTAATAACCAATCCTAAGGTTTTCCTCTCAAGAACACGGATCAGAACCGTGAACCGTGAAATGCTTAGACATGTCATTAAGATCGACTAGTCAGGTCTGCTTGACCCTCATCTAGTTAAGTAATAGGATGGTGTTTGTATAGTGCCGCAATCTTGAATGATTTAAGTAGATGGCTTGTTTTCTCGTTAGAGTTACTAGGTTATTTAACGACTCTTTGTTGTGAGAGATTATGACATTTTTTTCGAGATCTCTGTTTACCTTAGGTTTACCAGAGCTCCGGCTACCCTAGTTTTTTACATATTTTCTCTGGTTAGCGTTCCAGCAGCTATAGTTTACTAATATTCCAATACTGGCATACCTGGCATATCTCCAAATAGGCATTTTTAATTGAATTGTTGTTTCTCTTGGGACATCTTCAATATTTGGAAAAAAAGGCACAATCCGCCACTGGAGTTGCCGCTCTAATTATTTCCGTTAGAATGAAAAAGACAGCAAATATTTGATTTCACGCAAACAGCGCCTATGTATCTGTTGATACGTATTTCGACCTAATAGGTCTCATCAGAACAGTTATTCATAGGTGTTCTCAACGTGAAAGATCAATACTTTCTGTCTTTTAAGAAGCAACACTAAAATGGCTTCGATATGGACGCAACAGCGACATCTGATAATAAATCCGTAAAATAGTTTCGAAACACAATTCAGATTTCTGCTTTAATCTGTGCTTTCTAAAAATTGCAGGAAATGTCGAAATACATATCAACAGATACATAGGCGCTGTTTGCGTGAAATCAAATATTTTCTGTCTTTTTCATTTTATTCGGATCTACTATGTACGAGTACAAGAAACCAATTCGCTAAGGATTTCTGCTTAGTTGAAAAGACACGTGGAATGCAAATTTTAGATTCCCCATGTCTCTTTTAACACCTTCATCAACGTCTGTTTTGCTTTGAAATTTTTAGAAAGCACAGATTAAAGCAGAAATCTGAATTGTGTTTCGAAAACTATTTTACGTATTTTCGTTAGATTTTTTTCCTGAACTCAAATTAGGAAGAGATAGGATCTAGAAGATTTAAGACAAAATATTACAAACAAATCTGCAATGGCATAGCTGCAGCCCCTATGCCTTATTCTCCGTTGATTCAAGGGGATTTATTTGATAAAACTTTTATGACTTATTTACACCCGTCCTATTTATCCATAGGATGTATTATAGCAGCCAGTGGGATGCCCCCTGTAGAAGTTAAAAACATATATATTTTTAAATCTCGATTTCCATCAAAATGTAAAACAACTAACTTAACTTACTTTAAATATTTGTTTTATCTGTCTGGATCGTTTACTTAATACACCTACATATTTATAAAATTGTTTTTAATACTTACTAACAAAAGAGTTGTTGGATATTAAAGCATACCTCGTTGGTTTGAAGTACTTTGATGGATTGTTCATAGCTTCATATATTATTGGCTTAAACTTTACAAGCTCCTGTAGTATTTCGTAATGATAAGGTGAAATCTGTCCAATCCTAGTAAAAGAAATAAATGTAATAACAATAAATATTAGAAATGTCATGACTAATTTCTCCAGAAACACAGAAACTAAAACTAACAAAAAATATCGGAACTAACTATGGTAACATATGTGTTTGGTATTGATAATAGACTTTGGAGACAGTGTCAGTTGTCAAAACTCACTTTGCAATAAAATCTGAGTTATCTCCACTGATTTCTGACTTATTCGTTGAATCTCCTTCTAGAATCTAGTTTTACCAAAAATACTAATCTTGGATGGATTACGTTATACAATGGACGAGAGAGAATAAAAATAGGGTTTACTGTTCCTATAAATTCACTTAAACAGACTGTCTAAGAAATGAAAAACTCCAACAGAGCAACAGGTTGAAGGTTGCAAAGTCTTCTTCTTCTAATTCCATGACCGTTATCGATCGTTGGATATCATGTAGTCTATTAGTAGGATGTAGTCGATTTTCCGGACCATTGTCTTAGATTTTTTAGCCATGATGTTTTTCTTCTACTGTAGCGTTTTTTTTATTTATTGTGTATATAAAAATTTCTATGGTACGTCCCTGTTGTTTCTACCAAGAAATCAATCAATAAAGTTAAATGTAGGTACGTTGTAAATATTTCAAGTTTTTTTTGACGAGATTTTTAAATGCGTATTAACGTTGGAAATATGTTTTTATCTCTGTGTTGCAATAATATAAAATAACAAGTTTTTTGTCGCCAAAGAGGTATTATGTTAAAACGCAATAAACCATGAATTCCCCTAATATTAAAGTTGTTTTTGTTATTAGTCGAGGGTCAAAAAAAAGAATATTTGTTTGTTTAGGCAATAAAGGAATATTTAAAAGGTTTTTTTTGTCGATACGAGCGAGGGGATATTGTTTTGGTTCTTGAGTTTGTGGGGACAGGTTAGCTGCAAGACGGAAGGGAAATTTTTGGCTAGATTCTGGTAAAATGTAACGAAGCAAAGGAGTCAAATTTTAGATTCCAAACGGGGCAGACATGTGACAATGGAAGTCGACTTTTAAGTTCCAAGCGGGGCAGACATGTGAGAATGGAGTAAAAGATTTGAAAAGGAGTCGAGATTTAGATTCCAAGCGGGGCAGACATGTGATAAAAGTCGAGATTTAAGTTCCAAGCGGGGCAGACATGTGGGAATGGAGTAAAAGATTTGAGAGGAAGTGATGAAGAACTTCTCGAAGAAAAAAGTCGTTTAATTGTGATGTTGTAAGCCGGCATTCATTCGCCAAAATGGTGGAATTTTCACTCTAAGTAATATGTCGTTTCTGAAAGAGTGACCAGTAACCACTGTTTTTATTTTGGCTGAAGATTTATGATGTTTGAGCAGTGAACAAGTTTAGTTCCTGTTTGTTTTTCGTTTTTTTGAGAAATCCAGTTCCTTCCCGAGATGCCCTTTTCACCTCATGTAGAATAATATTGGAGCAGTTTTGATTTGGATGTGCCAGTTTCAGCTTCCAATAAAGCTTTCCGTTGATGTGCAGTTAGATACCCCGCAGAAGTTAGCCAGTTGTTCAAAAGTTTAAGTTAAGATGTGTGAACTGAGGTAACATTTACGTTATTAATTTTTAAAGTAAAAATAGACATTTTCTTTTAAAAAGACAAAATTTGCTTTCTTTTATAAATTATTTTTTAAATTATTTACTAAGAACCGTTTCGAAGAGTTTTGTAACCTTTTGTAAACAGATATGTAAGTTTTTTTCATTTGTATTTGACAGCTAATTTTATTTAATATGCCTTTGTATAAGCTGTATTTTTGAAAACTGTTTGGTGAGACAAAAATAAATGTTTAATTTGTTTCTCTGATCTATTTTGAGTTTTATTTGAAAAAGATATTTTTTTTTCTATATTTTTGATGTTATACAATTATTTCCCTAGTTACAACTAGTGGTTGTAATAGGTATAATTGGGCACCTCAAGTGGCGCCCTATATTAAATTTCTTGAGGTGTTTCCGTTAATTTTCATTCTGTTTGTCCCAAGAGATTTGTATAAGTACCCCTTTATTTCTTTTTTTTGTAGTTGCCCCAATCCAACCCCCAATATCTTCAACTTATCCACGACCCAGCTCTCCAACAACCAACTGAGTGTCCGTATGCACTTGTTTCGATTATTTTGTTTGCCCAATCTTGTCCCCCATATTCTTACCCTGTGGTAAGCAAAATAGTCGTTACAATTTTAGCGCCCAACGTGTGTGGCTTGTCTTAGATTTGCGCCAATTGTACCTTTTGTTACAAATTTGGCTCCCAACGTGCGAGGCTTTTGAATATTCCTTAATTTTTAGATTTTTGACCATTTTCCTGAAGCCACATATCTTTTTCAGTTTCCCCAGTTCCCTGCCATTTATATGAAACTTTTTTCCTTTTGAATAGTGCCCCAAAGTGTCTCACAAACAGTAGTGTATTTGTATTACAATGTATGTATTTTGTACCAACATTATGTATTGTTGTTTTTTCAGGTAATGTACTTATAGTGACATATGTATTGTTCTTCATATATGTAATGGTAAATGAAAGCAAATATTTGAGTTAAATATTTAAATATGAGTTTTAATTGAAGTATTGATATTGAAAAGAATTTAAAAACAGTAGCAAATTATACAGTTACTGTTACATTTATTTTTTTATTGATTCGACAAATTTTACAGAATAATCGGTTTTTGTAATTTTTTATTTGTTGGGTCATTTTGAGTAAATGTGTGTATTCGTTTGAGTGACTTTTGAGCTATGTAGTTGAGAAGTAGTATTATGCAGTTTGTCTTCTAATTAACCGTCTCTGAAGGTGTATTTAAATGCCAAGGGTTAATTAATGTTGTTGTACGAGGGGTAGTCATTGTGAGTCGTAGAGAAGATTCGACAAGTTTAGTCTCAGTAGTAGACTGTTTATTGTGTATCCTTTCTTGTATCTGAATGACCACAGGTGTAATATTTGTGATCAGGAGATGCTGTTTTAGTTTTGACTAGGAGCAGTCTCATTTAGTTTTCGGAACAAGAGTTGGTTTATTTTGGTATTATTTAGTGTAGCTCACTCAAAGGTCAAGTTTTCAATATTATTAGTATTTTGTCTTTCCCTGTATGTACGGTTTATTTGTTTGTTAGTGTCCATGTTGTCCCATGTTGTTTGAAACCATTTTTTTAGTCCTTGTTAGTGGAAGTGTGAACTTTTAGGAGACAGGTTAAAGACCTCATTTTTTGTTTACCAACTGATTACTAAGTCAAGAGCAGAAGTTGCAGCAAACTGATTGAGTTTTGGATTTCAGTACGCGGGAGTGCAAGTGAGACTTACTATCAGGTGATAAATGGAAACGGTTGTTTCTTAAAATTGTCATATTTTCTACCAGTTGTTGAAGTTGATTTTAGTTATTTTGTGTGTTTGTTTTCATCCAATTTTTGAAAAATGAAGTCTACTCAGGTTAATCATTTGAAATCAGGAGAGTTATCTTATGAGCTTTTCATAAGAGGTAAAAATGTCCCAAATAAGACAGTTGATGATAAGAGAAAGATGTTAAGAGCTTTGTTGGCCAAGGAGGCCACTTCGTCTTCAAGTTTAGTCGATTTGGTTAATAATGTAGTAGATCCTGAGAAAGAGTTGTGTGAGATTAAGTTGATTATAGAAGATTTATGTAGTTAGTGCTCAATCAATAAATGTAGAATCAAATAAGGCTGATTTTGCTAGATTTGAGACAAGGTCTACACATTTAGATACCAGATTAGAAAATTTCCCTATGAATGATGTTGAGGAAGATGTTAAAAAGTTTGTCAATGAGTGTAAAGATGATTTGTTGTTGTTACAGGGTGATGTGTTAGAAAAACTAGAATGTATCTGATGATTTAGTAAAACCATCCACTAGTAGCCCAGTTTCAGTCCTGTAGTTCCCAGTTGTACAGTCCCAGCCCCAATAATACAGGTTTCAACTCCTGTCATTATTTCTGATCTACATATTAAGTTTAATGGTGAGAGTAAAGCTCTTCCCACATTTTTAGAGAAAGTTAGAGATTCTGCTAGGTCTCGGAATATTTCCGAAGACATCCTGTTTCGCTCAGCTATTGAGTTATTTGAAGGTAATGCTGCTATTTGGTATAGGAGTGTTAGAGATAAAATTAATAGTTGGGATGAGTTGGTAGCCCTACTCAAATCTGCTTTTTTACACCCAGATTATAATGATAATCTCTTCGAAGAAATTAAAAGTAGAAAGCAAAAAAGGAATGAATCCATAACCATTTATTCAGCAGTGATGGAAAACCTTTTTAAACGTTTGGAAACATATCCTAGTGAAGCCCAAAAAGTGAAAATAATGAGGAAAAATATTTTAGTGGACTACATTCCACTGATAGCCCTTCAAGATTTTGCTACAGTAGAAATGTTAGTAGCAACTATAAAACGTTTAGAGCAGAATGTCCTGCCCTTGTTGCAGACTACTAAAGGTCTTGCAGGTATTTCGATTGATGATTCAGAAAAGCCCAAAGAACAAGTTCATGTGGTGAATAATCAAACCAAGCAAGATAGAAGTGGAGTAGGTAACAGACAGGACAGAGAAAATTCTTTCTAGGAGACCCAATCCCAAATATAAGTATGAGAATAATAGACCCAGTCCTCCAGAGAATACTGAAATAAGAAATCAGTCTTTTTCGTCCCCACCCCCAATGATGCAATCTTTTTCGTCCCCACCTCCATTAATGCAGTCAGTCCCTTATCAAGCTCCAAGAAATCCGAAAAAGATTATTTGTTTCAATTGTAATAGACCAGGTCATATTTCCCGTGACTGTAGAAGTAAGTCAGTATCTTGTTGGCGTTGTGGTCATAAAGGTGTGATCACATCTTCTTGTCCTAAGTGTAGTATTTCGAATAGGTCTAAGTCCAATAGACCTTACAGGTCATCAGTGAACCCAATTTTTGAAAAGAAAGATTTTGATAGTCGTCCCCATGTTAATTGTTTAGAAGTTAATGTAGATAGAATAGACCCTTGGTTTCGATAATTTGAGATCAAAGATAGTCCGATCCCCCCTTGATTTTCCACAGTGGAAGGTGGAGAATGATTTTGTTTATAAGTTTGCCCCTACCAAAAATTCTTTTAAGACTAATGATGTAGAGTGGAAAATTCTTGTGCCCAAACCACAAAGGTCTGAAGTTATGAAGTCTTGTCATGAGCCACCTACGTGTGCTCACTTTGGATTTTCCAAAACTTTGTCCCGTATTCAGGAAAGATATTATTGGCCCCAGATGCGTGTTGATGTGCTTAAGTTTGTCAGGTCATGTAAAGTTTGTGGTGCTCAGAAGACACCAAATTATGCTCCATTAGGTAAAATGGGTAAGCAGAGAGAGGCCAAGTTTCCTTGGCAAATAGTTGCAATAGATCTGATAGGTCCCTTTGTTCGTTCAAAGAAAGGTTATACGTGGTTATTAGTAGTTGCTGATTGGTTTAGTAAATATACTTTAGTCCAACCTTTGAGAAAGGCCACGGCTAAGAATATTGTTGAGTTTTTGGAAAATGATGTTTTCCTAATGTTTGGTGTTCCTCAATATGTGATTTGTGATAATGCCTCAAATCTGAACAATCCTCTCTTAATTGAGCTCTGTAATAGGTATAACGTTCAGAAAGTATGGTTTAGCCCAGTATATGCACCTCAGTGTAATTTTGTGGAGAGGAACAATAGAACCATTGGTACAGCAATACGTACGTATGTTAAAGACCACGTAGATTGGGACAAGAATTTAGCAAAGATCAGACAAGCTATTAACACTGCAAAGCATGAAGTGACTGGATATACTCCAGCTTTCCTGAATTATGGCCGTCATGTTCCTTTAAGTGGAAACTATTATGGTGTTGATCATAAGGATCAACAGAATCAAGATATCGAGATAATTCCAGGTGACCGTAACATGTATGCTTCAGAAGTCAAAGGTTTAGATAAAGTTTTTGAAAAGGTTAAGGCTAATCTTCGAAAAGGATATGAACGTAACGCTAGGAGTTACAACTTACGTAGAAGAGAAGTCCAATTTCAAGTGGGTGATAGAGTTTGGAAAAGAAATAAGGTTTTGTCTTGTGCTGTCAACAAGTTTATGTCCAAACTAGCACCGAAGTATATTGAAGCAACTATCAAGGAAAAATTGTCACCAGTGGTTTATCGTTTGTCAGATTTAAATGGTTCGGATCTTGGTAAGTGGCACATTAAAGATTTAAAGCCTTTTGTGTCAGATGAGGACAATATGTCATCTTTAAGTAATTAGTTCATCCTATCCCATGTCTGTATTTTCGAGTTTATATGTTGATTTGATTTCATCCTTCGGAATATTGTTTCACTTTTGATAATTTTAATTCAGGTAACCCATTTGGGAGACACATGTGAGAATCACATTTTGTCATATGTAGGTATATAGATTTTGGGTCTATATCCTAATTTTTTTTGTGGAACCGTTGCCGAATTCCCTGTCTCGCTAGGCGTATAGTGGAGATAGTAGACGCCTACCTGTTAAGTGTAGAGCAATTTATTTTGGATTTGTGTATAGCACTTGGTTTAGGCAACGAGGTGTCATGGCTATGCCTGCCCGACAAATCACTTGTGTTACTGCTGTGAATGTCAGCGAGGTTCACTGCAGGGCATAAGGTTAGCTTCCCCCAAGGCATAGAAACTCATGTCACCTACAGTTCATAGTAGAGTCAAAAATTTCAGTCTACTCGACTTTAAAGAGTCTGGCGATCGATGGCACGCTAGCCCATTCTTTGTAACTAACTTTGTTTTTGTTGTTTAATCCCATGCTAGCCATCATCTAAAAGATATTATTAAGAAGTTTCGACTCAGTTAAGAGGTCATCTTCTGATTTGGTTTTTGTTGTTTTGCCTTTATCAAAAACTGGATAAGAATTATCCGAGTTTTTTCTTTTAAGAAGGGGCATTGTAGCGTTTTTTTTATTTATTGTGTATATAAAATATTTCTATGGTACGTCCCTGTTGTTTCTACCAAGAAATCGATCAATAAAGTTAAATGTAGGTACGTTGTAAATATTTCAAGTTTTTTTTGACGAGATTTTTAAATGCGTATTAACGTTGGAAATATGTTTTTATCTCTGTGTTGCAATGTTAGGTAAAATAACAAGTTTTTTGTCGCCAAAGAGGTATTATGTTAAAACGCAATAAACCATGAATTCCCCTAATATTAAAGTTGTTTTTCGTTATTAGTCGAGGGTCAAAAAAAGAATATTTGTTTGTTTAGGCAATAAAGGAATATTTAAAAGGTTTTTTTTGTCGATACGAGCGAGGGGATATTGTTTTGGTTCTTGAGTTTGTGGGGACAGGTTAGCTGCAAGACGGAAGGGAAATTTTTGGCTAGATTCTGGTAAAATGTAACGAAGCAAGGAGTCGAAATTTTAGATTCCAAACGGGGCAGACATGTGTGACAATGAAGTCGAGATTTAGTTCCAAAGCGGGGCAGACATGTGAGAATGGAGTAAAAGATTTGAAAAGGAGTCGAGATTTAGATTCCAAGCGGGGCAGACATGTGATAAAGAGTCGAGATTTAAGTTCCAAGCGGGGCAGACATGTGGGAATGGAGTAAAAGATTTGAGAGGAAGTGATGAAGAACTTCTCGAAGAAAAAAGTCGTTTAATTGTGATGTTGTAAGCCGGCATTCATTCGCCAAAATGGTGGAATTTTCACTCTAAGTAATATGTCGTTTCTGAAAGAGTGACCAGTAACCACTGTTTTTATTTTGGCTGAAGATTTATGATGTTTGAGCAGTGAACAAGTTTAGTTCCTGTTTGTTTTTCGTTTTTTTGAGAAATCCAGTTCCTTCCCGAGATGCCCTTTTCACCTCATGTAGAATAATATTGGAGCAGTTTTGATTTGGATGTGCCAGTTTCAGCTTCCAATAAAGCTTTCCGTTGATGTGCAGTTAGATACCCCGCAGAAGTTAGCCAGTTGTTCAAAAGTTTAAGTTAAGATGTGTGAACTGAGGTAACATTTACGTTATTAATTTTTAAAGTAAAAATAGACATTTTCTTTTAAAAAGACAAAATTTGCTTTCTTTTATAAATTATTTTTTAAATTATTTACTAAGAACCGTTTCGAAGAGTTTTGTAACCTTTTGTAAACAGATATGTAAGTTTTTTTCATTTGTATTTGACAGCTAATTTTATTTAATATGCCTTTGTATAAGCTGTATTTTTGAAAACTGTTTGGTGAGACAAAAATAAATGTTTAATTTGTTTCTCTGATCTATTTTGAGTTTTATTTGAAAAAGATATTTTTTTTTTCTATATTTTTGATGTTATACAATTATTTCCCTAGTTACAACTAGTGGTTGTAATAGGTATAATTGGGCACCTCAAGTGGCGCCCTATATTAAATTTCTTGAGGTGTTTCCGTTAATTTTCATTCTGTTTGTCCCAAGAGATTTGTATAAGTACCCCTTTATTTCTTTTTTTTGTAGTTGCCCAATCCAACCCCCAATATCTTCAACTTATCCACGACCCAGCTCTCCAACAACCAACTGAGTGTCGTATGCACTTGTTTCGATTATTTTGTTTGCCCAATCTTGTCCCCCATATTCTTACCCTGTGGTAAGCAAAATAGTCGTTACACTACCAGTACCACGTTTACCTTGGATCTTTCCCTGAATGATCAGATGTAAAAGTTTATATTTTTCCGGGTATCTCTAATGTTATTTTCCGTTATTCAATCGGATGTAATGGACCAGAAGCTAGAAAAGTTACATACAGTTTCAAAAGACATACGAGAGAAATTTCTCAAACCACCAAAAATAAAGAAGAAATTGTGGATGACAAATTAGATTCTAGATATGATGGAAGAGAGGCGAAAGTTCAAAGATCAAGCCATGTCATTATACAAAAGAATCGATAAAAAGATCAAAAAAGCTATTAGAATAGCTAAGGATGCACATCTAAGAAAACAGTGTTCGGAAATACAGCAATTTCAACATAAACACGATTCATTTAATATCACAAAAAAGTTAAAAAAGCCGCAGGCTTATACAAACTGTGGAAGAAAAAGTAGACACTTGGAAGAATTATGTGGAAGTAACTTTTGCAGATGAAAGGCAGAATACCATTGAAGACACTGAATGCCAAACAGGACCCCCGATTACCGTTGAAGAAGTCACGTCAGCTATTAACAAAACTAAAGATGGTAAAGCGGTAGGGCCTGACGAGTTTTGTGGAAGTTACTTTTGCAGATGAAAGGCAGAATACCATTGAAGACACTGAATGCCAAACAAAACCCCCGATTACCATTGAAGAAGTCACGTCATCTATTAAAAAAAACTAAAGATGGTAAAGCGGTAGGGCCTGACGAGTTTTGTGCAGAATTTCTAAAACTTATGGATGAACAGGGAATAAAATTGATAACAACTGTATTCAACAACATATACGTAACTGGAAAAATACCCCAAAACTGGTTAAAGTCGACCTTCGTGACCATACCAAAAAAAGTAAATGCCAAGAGATGCGAAGACTACAGAACAATTAGCCTAATGAGCCACTTACTTACAAAACGTTCTTGAAAGTGATACACGGCAGAATATATAAAAAATGCGAAGAACAAGTATCATGGACGCATTTTGGTTTCCGCGATTCCTTAGGCACCCGAGAGGCTCTATTCGCTGTCCAAGTGCTTATTCAAAGGTGCAGGGATGTTAACTGTGATGTGTATATTTGTTTTATCGACTACAAAAAGGCATTTGATAAAGTAAAGGATGATAAACTTATAAACATCTTGAAAGAAGTGGGATTAGATGATAGGGACTTGAGAATCATCTATAATTTATATTACAACCAAACAGCCAATATTAAAGTGGATGACCAATTGACAGAGGCAGTCTCCATAGATAGAGGAGTGAGGCAAGGATGCATTCTGTCCCCGGTGTTATTTAATATATACTCTGAATATATCTTCGAGCAAGCTCGGGGAGAACTACAAGAAGGCGTATTAGTCAACGGAATGCGTCTAAACAACATTAGATATGCCGACGACGCAGTAGTTTTTGCAGATAGTCTGGACGGTTTGCAAAGAATAATGTCGCGTATATCAGATATAAGTAGAGAACACGGACTTGATCTTAATACGAAGAAAAGAAAGTACATCCAATTGACAGAGTGGAACAGCTTACACATACCTTGGTACCAACATTAACAGCCAATGGGATCACTTCAGTGAAATAAAACAACGCATAGGAAAAGCGACATCAGCGTTCATAACGATGAAGTCTCTTTTCAGAAGTCACGATTTACCACTTGCTAACAAAATCTCTCTCATTAGATGCTATGTATTTTCTACGTTATATACGGAGTTGAGGCCTGGACACTTTCCGAAGCTTCTTTAAGAAAACTCGAGGCATTCGAGATGTGGTGTTACAGACGTATTTTAAAAATTTCATGGGTGGATCGTGTGACTCAATGTTGAGGTCTCTACGTAGAATAGGCAAGGAATGCGAGATTATTAACACCATCAAAGAGCGCAAACTAGAATATCTTGCCATGTTATGAGGAATGAACAGAGATACGGCTTGTTGCAACTCATTCTTCAGGGCAAAGGTATTTGGAAAGAGAAGGACCAGGGAGAAGAAGAATATCTTGGCTTCAAAACCTGAGAAAGTGGTTTAATACATCGACAACCGGACTATTCAGAATAGCAGCAAGCAAAGTTAGGATAGCCATGTTGATCGCCAACATCCGGAACGGATAGGCACCGTAAGAAGAAGGAGAAGATCTCTAATGTGATTGAAGTATTCAGCCACATCAGAGATAAAGACAATAACTCAATACAGAGACGCAAGCTTGGGTCTCTTTATTCTATTGACCAGTTGTGTTGTTTGGTTCAGGCGTCTAAGAACCTCCTCATTTCTAACTCTGCCGACCCAGCTTATTCGTAGTAGTGTATGTGTAACCACATCTCAAAGGTTTCCAAGCATTTAAGCATCGCCTCGCCTAGGGTCCACGCTCCCACTACATACAGTGCCACTGGAAAAATATAGCGACATGTCATCTGAACAATAAGGATAATACTAAGATCTTGGCTGCAAAGTACGTTCCTCATTTTTACAAAAGAGGCTCAGGCTTGTTCTATGCGGCTTTTAATTTCTACGGTGGGATCCCAGCTGACATTGATATTACTGCCGAAATACACGAATTTCTCTCCTCTGTCCAGTACGGCATCTCCGACTTTTATCCGTCATCCTGTATATAGTTTCTGTTCGCTAACTATCATATATCTAATTTTTATTAACATTGAGTGTTAATCCATACTGATCACAGCTTTTTTTTATTTTGTTCATTAGATTTTGAAGGTCTTCTCTGTAATTATCCAGCACTAAGGTATCGTTGACATATCTTATATTGTTTACAGTTACAGAATTAACAATAATACCTTGTGTTGTCTCCATTAGGGCTTCCTTAAATATTTCTTCTGAATATAAGTTAAAAAAGGAAAGGCGATAGTATAGCCTTATCTCACTTTTCTTTTTTTATATTTATTTCATCTGACAGTTTCTTGCTAAACTTTTATTCTTGGCTCTTGACGCCAGTATAAATTTGTAATTATGAGTAAATCTTTATCGTCCATTTCAGCTGTTTTCAATATTTTTAGCGTTTTTGTAACGTTGGGCCTTGTTACCTTGTTTTCGACTACTAGAAATAAGTTCTACAAATAAGTTATATCGATAGAGTTATAAATGAGGAAGTCTTTAGGCGGCCAAATCAAAAACGTGATACCATTAAAAATATGAACTCTTATATCTGATCATTCAGAGAAAGATCCTGATCCTGGTAAACGTGGTCCTGGTAGAATAAGCACATCATGGACGAAAAACAATCACAATTCTAAAACTCTGCACTAGCTTGTATATAGACTTGTATATATTATAGTAAAATTCATTAAGCGATGCAGGAAGATGTAAACATTAAATCGTGTCCGAACCGGTATGAGCTACCGAAAACGTCGACAGACGAAATAAAGATGGACATTTCGGTTAGTTTTTAAATAATTTTGAAGAATTTATGAAGAATATTAATTTATTTGCTATGCAATAAACACGAATATTTGAGAAAAGAAAAAAAAATAATAAAGTGTCATAATTATACTGTTACCTTATCGGACGAGTAGACTCATTGGAACATCTTTATCAATTAATTTGTTAAATTTATCGTTGTTTTATATGCCCTACATCGCATAAATGTATTAAGGTATAGTGGATGGTATCATTATGTTTTGTGGCATTACTAAGTAATCTACAAAAAGTATTTGCGCATACGGTTAAATGCTTCACAGTCATGCAAAATATACTTACTGCAGCACCATTCTATGCAGGCATCCTTTAACTACTGCATGTCTTAATTTCCTGTATGCAGCTATGCTGCATGTACATCCAATATGCTTTTCGTCATGCTTTTGACCAAGCGTACCTTCCCAGTGAGAGTTGTCTTCGAAACCTTTTATCCCGCTACGGACACTGGTTTTTGGCACTCCCAACGGCTATGGCAATTTTATAAGTACTTTCATTACCACGTATTCTCTGCTAACCCGGAACTAACTCATACTAGTGTAACACTGTTATATTCCGCCGGTCCTGATAAATTCTTCTCGATATTTCCCACACTACCTAGATTTTACCTTAGGTACTCTAAAAGCTCCCATAGCATCTTTACTATCTGTCCATATATTTTTCACAGATGCCACCAAATATTCCTCTCAGGATCCTTCGTTCAAATATAAGCAAAAGGTCTTCGTCTGCCTTGGAGATGGTCCATGTCTCCGATCCATATGTCAACACTGGCTGTATAAGGGTTTTGTATATAGTTATTTTTGTTTTTTGGCTTAAGTTTCTACTTCTCATATGTCTACTCAGTCCAAAATAGCATCTGTTTGCCATTACTATCCTTCGCTTGATTTCTTCCGTTTATGGCGTTCTCTTTGGTGATCAGGGAGCCTAAGTATGTGAATTTGTCAACCACTTCAAAGGTAGAGTTATCAACCGTGAATTGGGGACCGATGTTCCTGGCTCTATTGTTGGGTGTTGATGCCATCATCTTAGTTTTCTCCTCATTTACTTGCAGGCCACATAGATTTTGAGGCATTTGAGAAGGTGGTATACATTTCTTCTAGCTTGCGTGTTGTGCGGGCAACTAGGTCCACATCATCTGCATATGCCAAAATTTGGGATGATTTATTAAAAATATTTCCTCTGTTGTCTATTCGGGCATCTCTGATTGCCTTTTCCAGTGCTATGTTGAAAAGGAGACACGCCAGCGCGTCTCCCTGTCGCAGCCCAACATGCGTTCCAAACGCCTGTGATTGTTCGCCCTGTATTTCGACTTTGCAAACCACATTACGCATTGTAGCCTTAACCAATCTTATCAGTTTATCGGGAATGTGGAATTCATTCATTGCTTCATACAATTTATTTCTTAGGACACTATCATAGGCAGATTTGAAGTCTACAAAAAGATGGTATGTATCGATATTGAATTCATTGGTTTTTTCCAGTATTTGCCTTAGCACAAAGATCTGATCTGTTGTTGATCGACCAGGCCTAAAGCCACTTTGATATTCCCCGAGAAGTTCCTCTGAATATGTACTTAGGCGACCATATATGATCCTCGAAAATATTTTGTATGCTGTATTAAGGAGGGTTATTCCCCTATAGTTTCTACATTCCAATTGGTCACCCTTTTTGTGTAGCGGGCAAACGATTCCAATACACCACTCTTCCGAGATTTGTTCCTCATTCCAGGCTCTCAGTATTATTTTATATATTTGATTAGTCACAGAAGCACCTCCACATTTGATAAGTTCCGCGGGTATACCATCACTTCCTGGAGATTTATTGTTTTTCAGGTGTTTTATTGCATCTCGTACTTCTTGAATTGACAGAGGTTCTAATGGTGAATTGTTGCTTGCTCCTCCGGGTGGTTGATTTGGATCTGGATCTTCTACTTCTATAGTAAGTAAATAGATGAATAAAAATATTAATATAAAACTTACAGCTACTTGTTACAAATCCAAATCAGATTCAGAAGATGAACTTTCAGAACCAAGATTTATAATAACTGGCTCGATCATTTTATCAGTAATATTGTCCAGCTTCCACATTTTTTCCTCTTCTTTAATAGTGTGATTTACTGCCTTTTCCCAGTTATCAGGTTTTACATTATTTACGGCCTCCAAAAACAACTGTTTAACATCATGAATTTTAAAAGTGGTATTTTTTCTTGAAACTTCACTCTTTATCTGTGCCCATACCAGTTCAATCGGGTTTAATTCACAATGATATGGTGGGGATCTAAGTACTGTCATTCCACGATTTTTGGCAATTTCATCAATTTCGTATTATTTAAATTTTTCTTTATGAAGGGCACACAACGAATAAAGTTACTTTCTTATAGATCCGGGATGGTACGTAATATTTTTTGAACTCAGCCAATTCTGCAAGTCTTTTTTTAACCACTTGGTTGTGGGTAGTCCTTCTATAAGTCTGGAGTGATAACTTGCATTATCCATTACTATTACACAGTTCTTAGGAAGAAGATCTATCATTTGTTTGAACCATTCTTGAAAGACATCAGCGTTCATGTCTTCATGGTAGTCACCGGTACGAGTTGATTCAAAAGTTAATAAACCACCTTCAACAAAACCGTCTGAACTGCCAATGGTTCTCATTTCTCATTTCCTTTATGGTTCTTAGAAAATGTCTTCTCCATATGACAATATCGCTTCTTTCTAATAAAATAGACTTTATGGGATTCTTTTTCCAGCGGAAGCCTATTTCTTTTAAAAGTTTCCATAACGTACTTCGACTCATTTCTGGGTAATCCTTATCATCTCGAACTGAGACAAGAACTTTATCCAATGTTGGAAATTCTTGTCTAAAGAAGAATTCATGCACTTTCCGTCGAAGTCCTTCTTTAAAATGATATTCTATTAGAAATTTTGGTTTCCCTGGAGCATTACGTGGCATTTGAAAACTACCACATTTCTCTTCTTTAATAACTCTGTAAATCGTAGATTTCCCAACACCAAGTGTACTGCTAACTAACTCAACGGTCTCATCAACACTTTCACATAAACGTTTGTCTGTAAATGATTTAAAACAATTAAATATTAATGTTTTTTCATTAACTGTTAAAGGACCAATTTTTCGGCGTTTACACGGCACTTCCAAATTTTTCCATAACACTAGTATACACAATAAACTGCACCTTGCAACTGAAGTACCTACTTTTAGTGAACTGTTAAGAATTTTGAATACGCCACTTGGACCTTCCTACAAAATGGAAAAACCCACTATCACATTTTCTGTGGAATAAGTTAAGAAGGTAATTATCTAGTCAATTACTGTCGTAGATTCCTGGAATTAAAGAAATAAATGTTTGATTGTTGAAACCCTTACTTCGTGGAATGCACTCATTTCAGATAAAATAAAACGTTTTATTTTATCTAAAGAATTAAACTTTATTTTGCAAATAGGTAGGTACTTATTAAACTTTTATTGGTTATATATAACCAATAAAATAAACATCTTACATTTCTTGCAAATTCATTAGTACCTGTTAACCTCCATCACTCCGACACTGGCAACCTTATTTAGGGATTAGTAACCCTCACAACTATTGTATTCTATTCTGCTCCAAACCTTTATACCTGGTGGTCATACTCAATTTAAAATTGTTTTCCTATATACTTCTGTAAACTTGTTGACAAATATCTGTTTTTCATTGAGTCACCCGTATCAACAGTTTAGGGATTTGCATACATAATTTATTGTTTTATTACTCTCTCATACATAAAAATACACTATAATAGGCCTCGTTAGAACGGCAATTCATTGTCGCTCTGAACGTTAAAATAAATCTCTTCTGTCTTAGGAAGCAACTCTAATATGCCTTCGAATGGACGCAAATAGCGACATATGATATTAAAATTAGTTGACGGATTTTAGATTTACTTGATATGATTTCCAGTATACTTTACGAGGAATACGCTAAGTTTGCTTGATAGGTCCACTACTTGTTATTTCAAAACAGATGTTTGAACATTTTTTAACATGTAATAGTTCTATCCACTTGTATACTATGCTACTATAATTTAGATTATTTTACTGTACCTATGTTTTATTATTATCACCGTATGTTTCTAAATTTAATTCCATTTTTAGATTATATTTAAAAATTATACATTTATAAATTATACATTTACCACTGAGTAAAGGATAATCTCGTTTAATAAATGGATAACCTACCTATCTTTTCGTATTTTTGCTACATCCAAAACAAATTCATAGGGAACTGGTAATTGACCACCGTTCTTTGTAAACGAAACAGTAAATGAAGCATGTCCAAAGAATCCCCCTGATTGATAAGTTTGATCGAAAATAGGAAAAGATACTACTGGTTCGTCATCTTCGGTTTGTTTGTAGACCAAATGGTATCTAACGATACCAGTATTCTTGTCTATATCCAGCCACTGCTCAAATATATTGTTGGGCTTTTCCTTAACATCTCTATTTGTAGGCGGAAAAAAAAATTGTGCCTCACAAACTGTTACCACTAAAGAAAGAAAAACTGTTATTCTCATCTTTATTTTTAAGAAAAGTTCCTTGTCCTGAAATAAATATAAAAGATATTGAATGTGAAATATTAACACATATGTTATAAAATGTCTACTATATATTAGAATTTTCTAAAACAAAAGTTATGGAAATTTAAAAAAAATAATGAAGACTCCAACTCTTCATGTTTTTGACCGGGTCAAATTAAAAGACGTTATCCACTTACTGTATGCAAGAGAGATACCTCTAGGAATAATCAAAACGATCGAAAATATCTACCAAAACAACACAATAAAAGTAAAAGTAGAAGAAAAACTAACCTACCCTATTGAAGCTGGCAATGGGATAAGACAAGTAGATTCCCTGAGTCCTCTATTATTCAACCTGATTATGGAAATAATAAAATCGGTAAGAACTAAAAAGGGATCAACACTACTCTTTCAAGATGAAGATTATTTACAACGTATTCTGCACCAATTAATATAACCGCCAATTTAATATAAGATGTAAATTGGAGCTGAAAGGTCAGATAATAGAACAAGTGATGGAGTTTAAATATCTAGGCATCATATTATCTAGCTACGAAAAGTTCGAAACTGAAGTGGAAGATCAAGTGAATAGAGCAAACAGAGCCGCAGGCTGTCTGAATGAAACAATATGGAGAAATAAAAATATGGGAACAGAAATGAAAGTCAGAATTTACAAAACAGTCATTAGACCAAGAATGACATACGCGGCAGAAACAAGACCTGACACAGAAAGGACAAAAAGAATGATAGCAACAGCAGAGATGAAAACACTTAGAAAAATTGATGGTAAGAGACTATGGGACAAAACTAGAAGTACAGATATATGACGTAGATGCAAGGTGGAGACCATCAAGAACTGGGTAAGAAATAGAAGCCTAGAATGGAACGATCATATAAGCTGAATGACAACAAATAGATTAGTAAAGACGGCAAGCGACGGTTCCCCAATTGGAAGACGTTCAATAGGAAGACCACGAAAACGATTGAACAACAACTTACTGGAGGTACATTGAAAAACAGACATGTCTATATAAGCAGAAGAAGAAGACAAAGAAGAAGAAAAAGAAAAAGAAAAAGAAGAAGAAAAAGAAGCTATAGAGACCTGGACAAAGAAGTGATTCAACAAGTACAACAAGCAAATAGACTGGCTGGATGCCTAAATAACAATATATGGTAAATCATACATATTAACACAGATGAAGTCAAGAATAGATAAAGCCAGTGTACGACCAATAATGACATTTGCATCAGAAACAAGACTTGACATAGCCACAACACAAAGAATACCGGAAACGGCATAGGTGAAAGTATTGAGAAGCATTACAGGGAACACGCTGGGAGATCGAATGAGGTGGGAGACATTAAAAGAAATGTAATGTACAGCGTATAAACGAATGAACACTAAACAGAAAATAATGCAATAATCACATACTTAGGTAGAATGCGGAAAACTCGTGTGGCCCAAAAAACAACCTTCCATTTCATAGAGGTATCAATACGCCAATGAACAAGCAGAATTGCTTATAAGGAGAAGGTAGTATAAGAAGATGGTGAAGAAACATGACTATAGAAAAGATCTAAAATTATTGACGTTAGTTTGTGCATAATCCGCAAATTGTTTAAATTTGGATATTAAAATAGTGAGAATTAAAAATAGCTTACTTACTTTTATCAACTTCTCGCCAATAAGATAAATATTTGAAGAAACACAAAGATGTTTTGTATTAAAAATTGTTTATGATTATTACACTTGCAGTTTTTTAATAAATTTTGTAATTGATTTTGCTATTACTGAAGGTGTAACATGATTGTAACACACAGAGATAAATTTGATGATCCAATTATGTCTACTATAAAAAGGTGATAATTAAAAAAAACTGTAAAAAATGGTGTGATTTATGGAAATGTGTGAAATTTAGATTTGAATATTTAACCCAAATTGTGAGAATCTTTAACAGATTTATAATTATACATATTTCTTACCTTGCAGTTTTCTATCGAACGTTTGCAATCATCAATGCTATAATCCGTTTCACCCTTTCAATCAAATTACCAATGGTGGAAAGAAATTACTCTTCTAATTTAAAATTAATCAATCGCAATTAAATTAGAAATACATACAAATAATAGTTATTTATACGCCAAAAATGCGAGGCAGTAAAATGTAGTACTGAGTAACTAGTTGAAAAAAATATTAGTAAATTTGAGTCAAAATTGTGGAGAAATTGTTAGTGAATAAAATGTTTTTTCAAGATTTATTTTTTTATTTAGCGTATGGCTCAATACATGGAGTAAATAGAGTAATAATTTTAAAAAACGTAAGTACATAATTCAAAAATACAAACATAAGATTATAAAAACGAACATAGACAAAATACAGATAAAATATAAGATAATACAAACAGATAAGGTTATATCTTTAAGTCAAGTTGAGCTATCCATTCAAGGCTTGCAGGCGTAGTTTTGAAAAAGTCTTTTGGGTGCCCTCAATTCATATGTCTCCACTATGTGTTGGATGGTTTGATCTGGAGCTCCACAGTCGCAGCTGGAGGTAGGTTGTTTTCCCCATTTATGTAGGTTGTGTGCGCATACTGCATGTTTTGTTCTAATTCGGTTTAGGCTCTTCCATATGTTTCATGGCTGGTCGAGGCCATCAGGCTTTTGGACTGGGTCAATAAGGATGGATACTTCAGGTGGGCTTCCTCAGTCCACAGCGTGCGCCATCTGGAGGTAACATTGAAATCAGCTGCTGTTAGCTGTTGGGCTGTTCTTATGGGTGGTTTTCTGGATGGGAGTCGGTTTGCTGCTAAACTCGGGATGTCTTCATAGATTGGTAGTTACAAGTTGCTATTTACTTTCGAATACTCCGTTATCAAGACCTTTTGTCTTCGGTCTTTGTAGAATAGGCGGAGGAATATGGCTATGGATCGGAAGCCAATGTAGTGGAGTAGTCTTGATGCAGCCGCTAATCATTCTCATTGCTATATTAAGCTGCGTATCAACTATTTTCACATGATGACTATTTAGCCAGACCGGTGCACAGTACTCTGCCACAGAATAAACCAAACTTAGCACAGATGTTCGTAGTGTGTTCCTCAGATGCGCCCCAGTTCTGGATAAGGATATTTCTACTACTTATTTTTTGTGCAGTTATTTGTAGATGTTTTTTTAAACGAGAGAGTCCTATCCAAGGTAACCCCCAGATATTTTGGGTAGGGTTGGTAGGGTAGTGCTACATTTCTCATTTTGACCTCTAATTTTTGGTTGCCTGTTTGTTAGTGAGGTGAAAACAGCTTACCACAGTTTTATTTAAGTTGGGTATTAGGCGCCATTTTGTGAAATATTCATATAGTTTGTTGAGGTCGTTCGTCAGCACGCTTTGAGTAATTTCAAACTGTTTGTGTTGTACTGCTATTGCTAGGTCGTCAGCGTAGCCAAACTTTCTTCCATCCGTGTCAGGTAGGTCCGATAGGTCCTTTTTTTCAAGAACAAGACGATCATGAACGTTAAAACGAAATTATAAATTAGTTAAAATATCGATAATTGGAAAAACATAAAAAAAACAAAAACAAATCACCTACACATGTTATTCATATAAAAGTTTGAATTTAAAATTGCGAAAATCATTTATAATTTGGAACCTTCATCGTTAAACACTCAATAATTAACACAGGTTATAAACTCGTTTTTTTTTTATTAGATTAATGACTTTGGATAACTTGATCAATTCAGCCACGATAATATATTTGACTACTTGAATTTGAATCGGTGTGATCTAAAAGGATAACATTCCATTTTTTGCCAAATTTATTTAAGGCTGTTTTAGCAGTTCAAGCACACTGCGATTTGAAATGGGCGTATCACTTACTTTTCTACACTGCTTACGCGAGACTATCTTTACTCAGTGGCGCCAGCCGACGGGTAGTTTAATGACAACAAATGCAACACCTATGATTTTCATTTGACACTGGCCAGTGTAGCCTACACTCAACTACACTTGAGTGCTGCACTAGAAAACAAAGGAACACACTTATAATTGAAAGATTTCTCAAGTGGGCCAGGCGGACGACATGCATTTTACTTTACTATGAATAATTTATTATCCGTTCACAAATTGTTGATAGCACGAAATGTGCCTCAAAGTCATAAAACGGTCGTAAAATTTGTATCATCATAGGCGTTCCTGAGGTGTTTATTCATTAAAATTAATATTAATATTAATATTGTTTTAATACTAATATATTTAGCAAAAAAACGATTCAAACTTTCACGGCTAATGTTGGTTGTTTTATTATATTAATAAAAATAAGAATTTAACCATTAACAATTTTGTAAATAAGAATACCTTATCTCTTTGGATATTTCAATACTAATCTTCGCGTTTAATCACTTTACTAGAAAACCTGGAATTCATATCCGAAGGTATTATTCGTTGCAAGATAATTAGGATGGAATTCCCCAGATTTTTAATAATATAATGGAATAATATAATGGGTATAAAGATGGCGGCTTTGGCCACGTGCCTCGTCTGTTCAGTTTATATTTGAAACTTAACTTGAAAGGGTGAAGTTATTACGAACGAAAACAATTTTTTTTTATTCCATATAACTACGAACATATACGCACATTTTCGCTCGTGCTCGTTTTCTTGGATTGTTTGTGATGGCTTCATCATCAACATCATCAAGTTTTATACCGGTACTGTTGCGTACAGTCAGTTAGTCTGTCTATTCACCAAGAGAAAAGACTATTGTCCTGAATGTTCACGATGCTCTGGTTTCTCAGAATCCTATAAACACTGTTCGCAACATAGTCGAAAGCTATGCCAACATGACTGGCGTAGGGGAGTCACTATATATAGGTTCCTAGAAAAAAACACGGTATAACTAACCCAAACACAAACGAACACTTAAAGAGAGGGAAAAACCCTATTGAAATTGATGGCAAGGCTTTATGGAAGGTTGGTCTACTGGTATCTCCACACCTTCTGGTAAAGGCAGTAGATTAATAATTTCACATTGGCAGTGAAAAAGGATTTGTTAAGCATGGTTTGTTGGAATTTCAGTTAAAAAGCACAAAAGACTATCACTAGGAGATCACAGCTGATGTTTTCGAAGAGTATTTTGAGGACATGATTGAACACATACCATCAAATTCAATTATAGTATTAGATAATGCACCTTATCATTCACGACTAGTAGAAAGACTTCCAACGACTGCGTGGAAGAAACAGGATATTCTTGACTAGCTGCGGAATAAGTATCTGCCTTACGAAGATGGAATGGTAAAAGCAGAACTTTTAAAAATTGCCCGGCAACAAAAATCTAAGTTCAAGAAATACGTAGTTGACAAAATGGCGGAAAGGCGAAACATCATAGTCCCTAGACTTCCACCCTACCACTGCGAAATAAATCCAATTGAACTCATTTGGGCACAAATGAAAAGTTATGTGACTAGAAAAACTACGTCATATAAAATACAAGCTGTACGAGCCTTTACAACATATTACAGAACAAAACTGGAAAGATGCAGTAAGACATGTAATAGAAGAAGAACAAAAAATGTGGTATCTTGATAACATAATTGATGCTACCGTAGAGACACAACCGCTAATTATTAACCCTCAAGACGACTCGGATTCCGAAGTTGATCCTATTCATTTTGAATTTGAATAGTTTTATAATCGTAATTATATAAAGTAAGTAATAGTAGTAATCGTAAGATATTAAAGGGGAAAGGCGCAAAATGTCGCCTGTCAAAATGTACAATGTGTTTTAAATGTATCCATTTTTTTTCAAATCTTGAGAAAACTAAAAATTTAAAGGCAGAATGAAATATTTATTAGAATAAATAAAAAGTTTCTTTTGCATGCAATATTTTCAGTTAAAAATTATACTATATTTTGTCTTTTATTTTCACCCCTGTTACATAACATATTAAAATAAACATTGTAGAAGTTTTCAAGGACTTTCTGCCCTCAGTAATAATGTAATCTTTCATTCTGCATTTAGATTTTTCAAAAATATTTATTAGTTTTCTCCGGATTCGAAAATAATGAATACATTTAAAACCAATTGAAAATTTTTCCAGGCGACATTTGGCGCCTTTCTCCTTAATTAAATAAATGTATCTTTTACAAATGGCAAGAAACTTTTTATTTTTGAATAAAATAAAGAAGTTTTATTACAACAAAAATACAATTTAAAAAATATATTTATTTAGTTCAAATAAATGTTTCAATCATAAACTCTACGACACTGGTCGGTCATCTTTAACCAAAAACCGTCAGTTCCATGTTGGTTGTTATATTATATCGTATTACCTATCCTCTCTGTATTTCAGTTCTCTAATTAGACAGTTAACACGTTAACTGCCGATCTATTCTGGGTAGGTTTTTACCAAGAGCCTCTTACTGTTTTTGATACATTGACATTTATTTATTAGTTTTTGGAAAAGTTCGAATAAAGTAAGTATTTTTAAACTAAATCCACATATATACAGTAAGGGTTGGTGTTAAATGCACCAGAGCCTCACTGGCGCTCGGTTCTAGTATTTGTATACAGACGCCGTACGACGCGCTGGTGCGTTTTGTAAATAATATTGATAAAAATCAGTTTTAATAGGAACATTTATTTACTAATACAAAATAAAACAAGAAATACAAAATAACAGATATACAGGGTGTTTCAAAAAAAGGTAACCCCGTCTCTAGGGTAGGTAAAACACTGAAAAATAATTGGGGTTTGCTTAGTAAAAAATGTTTGTAACGCCATCCGTTTTCACCATAAGATACAGGGCGTTAAAGTAAAAAAAAATTTACGTATTTTTTACGATTTTGCCGAAACTACTGGCAACATTGTAATGAAATTGTATACGAATATGTTTTGGAAGCTGATACATCCCATGAATTTGTTTTTATATCTTATTCTCATAGAGGGCGCTAGTTACACGGATCGTACTAAGTATTATTCAATATAAACTTTTTTAAGAGTATAATTATTAATCAAAATTTCAAGTAAACTTAAACATCATTCAATTTTACACGAAAAAGGTACTCTTGGTAAAACTCGATACTGTGTACAGTTTTCGAAATATTTTGAATGATTTTTTTCTAAAGATTCCATTAACCTTCTAAACGGTAAAGGATCATCTATGATGTCATTAAATTGACGTTGAATTCTTTCTTCCAATTCTTGGCGTGCATTTACCTCTGTAGCATAGACTTTTTCCTTAATATACGAACAAACTGCGTAGTCCGAGTTAAACATACCTTGTCGCGTAAAAGTGGCCTCGTCCGTAAAAAGAATGCATTTAAAAAATTTGGATTGTGGACTGTCCTTTGTTGCAATGTTTCACAAAAATCCACTCTAACCGGTAGATCATCTGGCAAGAGCTCTTGGACTTGTCTGTAATGATAAGGATGTAATTACTGTTCTTTCAGTATCCGATAAGTACTTGAAGAAGAAGTATTTGTTTGTCTTGCTATATTCCTTTCGCTAACTGTTGGATCTTGGTCAAGTAAATTTAAAATATTATTTTCTTTATTAATTGTTCTTGTTGTTCTTGGTCTACCAAAATTTATTTTATTTGGTCTCACATTCCCAGTTTCTCGACAACATCGTTCAACGGCTCTAAATGTTTTTTTACTTGGTAACTTTTCTGCTTAACGTGTCACAACTGCACTAGAACATTCGCCTAAGGTTAATAACATGTCAGTGTATTCAACTTTTAGATACATTTTGATTTGATTTTACAAATAACAAGCAAAACTCCAATTATTGTTGATTTATCGTCATAATAATCAATAAATGTCAAATTTCTATGGCACACTTGGAGAAAATAGAGGTATTTCTATTAGAACTTTATGATTACTACCAGCATCAATTATTACTTCATAATTTTTAAATCAAAATATTCCGAAAACGGTACACAGTATCGAGTTTTACCAAGAGTACCTTTTTCGTGTAAAATTGAATGATGTTTAAGTTTACTTAAAATTTTGATTAATAATAATTATACTCTTAAAAAAGTTATAATGACTAATACTTAGTATGATCCGTGTAACTAGCGCCCTCTATGAGAATCAGATATAAAAACAAATTCATGAGATGTATCAGCTTCCAAAACATATTCGTATAAAATTGTATTACAATGTTGCCAGTAGTTTCGGCAAAATCGTAAGAAATGCGTAATTTTTTTTTCTTCAACGCCCTGTATCTTGAAAACGGATGGCGTTACAAAAATTTTTTACTAAGCCAACCCCAATTATTTTTCAGTTTTTACCTACCCTAGAGACGGGGTTACCTTTTTTGAAACACCCTGTATAAAACAAAACTAAGGTTTAAATGCAGGATATTTGACAGCAATCCAGACAAAATCCAGGGGTATCGGGACAGGTATTTGGATATTTCTTTCGCTGCAAGTTTTACAGCGTTTTCTCATAACTTTTTCCTTTAGATCTTTTACCTCTCGATTTGTTACTAGGTGATCTTTCGTTATATATTTGGTCTCAGAATTATTAATTTTCAAAAATCATATAACGAGTTCTAAACGAAAGTCATAAAGATCAATCTGATTTCCAGAATACTTGTTGTATAGTATGTGGGCAATTATAACCATCATCTGCATAATATGTATAAATATTTTTGTTGGTCATCGTACGGTTTTTCGTTGACACGGTTAATAGGCAAGTATCTGGTCTTTTCAGTCAATACCAGACATATTTTTTATTATATCTTATGGCTATGGTTTCATTACATGCTGACCTTTTCTTGTTGTAACTTATTGTAAGATGTTTTGACATTCTGGTGTTATATAGTAAACGTCTCTCTTATCCTTTCATTGGCCAACTAATACCCCTTTTCGGCAACGGGCAATTGTTGCACCTTTATCAAGTTTTTCTTGTTTTACTTCTGCAGGATTATTTCTACGCTCAATTCGAAGAGTTTCAAGCAAATTTTTGGCTAAATCAAAGCTGTTGTAAAAGTTGTCCACGTAAACGCAATGACCTACATTGAGTTTACTTTCTAAAAGATGCAAAACTACTTTATTGACATGTCCCTTTCCACCTGAATCGTCAAACATTCCAGAATAAACTAAACATTTTAAAATTAGACCATTTGGTTCGGGCAACATATACAATTTGATTTCATATTTATGCTTTTTGTTTTGTAAGTATTATCTAAAATTAAGTTGTCCTCTATGTAATACCTTTGACTCATCTAAGCTCAAATTACGATCAGGCTAATAAACTTTTTCCATTCTCTTATTAAAAAAGTTTATCGCCGATCTAATTTTATATATTCGGTCTTCAGGTATTTGTTCTCTTCTCTTTTGGATTTTTACTAAAATGCAAATAACGCAGTATGACCATAAATGTGTTCCGGCCCATAAAAGTAGAAAAAATTGCATTAGCAAAAAGAATATCTTTCTTTTTCCAATAGGTTTTCAATTAAATACTGTCCAATGAATTATTGTACTGTGAAATAAATTACTAATCTTTACACGGTTACTTACCCCTTTAAAATAATATGCATTTGCAGAATTTTATGTACTTTTACTAATATTTAAAATTATTACAAAGCCATAAGAGATAGACACCCTGTCGGGACAAAAAGTCGTCAGTCGGAGAACTAAGAACAAAATTAGAGAATTGATACCCCTAGTTACCTGCCTTTGAAATATAAAAGGCCCTGTTGTATCGCCAGTGAAATAATCCAAGATCGGAATCAATAAAAGTCTGAACGCGCGAGAGCGTCGTCGGCGTGTAGCTAACGTCTTGTAGCGATGCG
The DNA here is from genome assembly GCA_918026665.1 of Diabrotica balteata. NCBI lineage: Eukaryota > Metazoa > Arthropoda > Insecta > Coleoptera > Chrysomelidae > Diabrotica > Diabrotica balteata. The sequence goes on from OU898278.1 coordinate 43,938,023, forward strand.
CCAGCGCGTTATCGGCAGGGAACGTGTTCAACTTGTAGTAAGCTATTGACAAATTGTGAACCGACTATAGTGGTCGATGGTTCAAACCCTGGCAACAAAAAGGCTAACGTGATAGCAAAGAATATAGACGCTTAAGCGTCTATATTCGTTGGTGGTAGTGTAAAATTCAAATAGATCTGCTACTTAGAACGCTGGTGGATAGATCTACCTATGGATGACCAGTAAGGCAAGAGAATTTTTTTTCTTTTTTCGGTAGTTACTTTTGTCGTACCTTCTTACTTTTTTAGATTCGCTGTCTTGTTTCCTTTCGTATTTTTATATTTTGTCTTATTTATTTTCTTTGTGACCGATAACAACTCCACAAATCGAAAGATTCTGCTAATTTTATATTCTTTATGTCCCTATTCAATCTACCATTGAATTCCCGTGACCCTTTTTACTTCCAGATCAGTCTGCTTTTGATTTATTTGTATTGTGTGTTCTTACGTATTGAGTTTCATCATCATCATCTTGGTGCTACAGCCCTTAGAGGGCCTCGACCTTCTCAACCTTTCTGCGCCATTCTGTTCTGTCCCTTGCTTGAATTTTCCAGTTGCCGAATCCGATCTTCTCCGCATCTTGTGTTACCCCATCCATCCACCTCAGCTTTGGTCTACACCGTCGTCTCATTCCCACAGGTTGCGCTGTTAGAATCTTTTTTATCATGTTCGATTCAGGGCCCGGGCTACATGTCCTGCCCACTGCAGGCGGTTTCGCTTAATTATAGTGGTAATATCTTTACCACCAAACGTATGCTTGTAGATATTCTGCAGTTCGAAGTTATATCTACGCCTCCATATTCCGTTCTCACAGACCGCTCCAAATATCTTGCGTAGCACCTTTCTTTCAAAAATGGATAGAGCGGATTCATCTGTTTTCGTTAGCGTCCATGCCTCTGATCCGTATGTGAGAACGGGGACTATCAGTGTTCTATACAGCCTTATACGAGTTTTTTGAGACAGACGTTTGTTAGCTAAGTACTTTGATAGACCATAATAACACCTGTTTGCAAGTATTATTCGCCTTTTTCTTTCCTGAGATGTATTATTATTGGGGTTAACCGATGTCCCTAGATATATGAATATATATACGTATTGAGTTTATTCCAATTTATTCACTTACCATAGTTTTCCATAGCCGTTTTTTATGTTTTCTTCTTTAATTTGTTTTCTCTTTTTCTAATTTCTCCTTTCTTATGGATCTTTTCCGTAGTTAAAATGCAAATTATATGAATTGTTTATCTGTAATTTCGAAAAAGAATTTAAAATGAGTTTGATCTAGTGTCAATTTTCAACAAAATAAAAAAAGTTATATCGGCTGAATTAAATGGAAAGTTCCCGGTTTGATATATTCTGGAGTTATAAGATTAAATGTTTTTGTTTTTCTTATCCAGCTCTAATCCTACCTAATGAAGAAACATGTGTAGCAAACCCATCAGCAGACTCTGGTTACCAATACTAAAAGACGAAGTTACCAACAACACTATAGCATTAGCGGATTAATAGAAAGTCGGAGACATTCGATTATCTACAATTATAGTTAATACATATACAACACAAAATGCATAAACATATAATACAAAAACGCATAATACACAATCATATAATATAAAAACACACAAAATAATAAGAATTTGATACCATCCTGAGGACACGAACAACACCCTCAGAATGTTTCAACTGAAAGCATGACTATTTGCCTATAAGACCAAGGACAAGTAAGTCAGCCATCAGTTTCGAAAAACATAACATAAACAACTTTTGCTTATATTTTTAACCCATTTTTTAAAATATTATTTTTTGAAACTATTTCTGGAATGGAAATTTAAACGTCAATAACAATTATTCCAAAATATAATTTTTATTACAATAAATTGTGGCCTAAACTGATATAAAAATAATATTTCATTTTAGTTATGTTTAAACCCGATAGATTTATTAAAAAAAAAGCATTTTGTACGTAAGAACTGATATGGGATATCGGATTGACAATTTAACAAAATGGTAAACACTAAATACCTCACTCACTACTTTTGAATATAAGAATCCTTCTAGGAAACTAGTTAACTTTCCAAGAAATATTCTATAATTTATAAAATATAAGAGTTTTTTTTTAACATTTCACATCGATTACGTCATTCTCGTTTGTATTTAAATTTTGGGTCACCCGTGTATAATCGACATTATACTTATGTGAACGTTAAAAATAGTAAACGTTCCTCCCATAATACTGGTAGATCTACAGGTCGTTCTTATTCTTATTCATCGACTGATTTCGGTATAATCACTTTATGACTCATTCTGGTCAACGTAACAATCTCGGACAATCACAAAAAATACAAAACTTTGTTGGTAAGTGCAGGAGCGGCTTTGCAACGTATTTCGTTTCTTTTACATTTAGGGGTAATAATGTATTTATGAATTGTACGGTTATTCAACAAATATATAAGCTCCATTACTTTCTATTTTCTATTTTTGTTTTCCACTTAGGTCTTTTCATTCTGTTGATATCTTTTTTTTTCTCAATCTTCCCATCTGCACTTTGGCCTTTCTCTAGGTTTTGTATTTATAGATTTCCACTTTACTCTTTTTTTTATTTATTTATCTTCGCATCTTTCATGCCCGACCCATTTCAACCTCTGAGCACAGAATAATAAACAATCAGAATGTCCACTCTCAGATGCCGCCTTTGAAGTTTTTCAGTACGCGCGCCATGTTTTAGAAGGAAACACATAACACAGACCTATGATTTGTGAGGTTATGTAATTGTTTATATTCAATTTTATATTTATGTTTAATTCTATTATATTTATGTTATTATATTTAACAATGTTAATATAATTGTATAGTATATCTATGATTGCCGTAAGTCAATTAAACCCGGTTAATTTTGTCTATACACACCACCGTACTTAATTTTCCATGGAGAGTGCGCATTCTGATTGTTTATTATCTGTGCTTTGAGCTTGTATATGTCTGGCTACATCACTTTCATTTATCTGTACCACCATATATCAATCAGAAGGCAGTGATGAATTGTGTTGAAGTCAATTTTTGTTTTCATATGATCCAAAATATCAAAGTGTGATGGATTTACAGGATTGTTCGTAGTAAATGTTTTAGCGCCTTTAAAATAAACAACTATTTGTATTCATATGTAATAATGGACGAAATATACACTCACCACATTACTTCAAAGGTAATGTTGGCACTCAGCTGAGTGTACAGCTGCAGGTAAATATCTTCAAAATAGACCAAAAATGCAAACATCAGCTGCCAAGGTTTTAGTTTTCAAATGTTTTACCGCACAAGCTATTTTGTTGATCAGTTACCTTAACATAGACATAATCATCAAGAATCTACATTTTAGAAGCAAATTGAGAAAATACTGTCATAAAATAAGAAAAAAATGTGCCACTGTTCCAACAAACTCACAATTAGATCGCAAGAGTTACAAAAGTATACAAATTTCTTTGTTTTTTTTTGCTGCAACCTCATATACTTCAGATCAAGCATCAAGGACTATAGGTATTTGCAGACCTCAAAATAATGCTCTAGAAAATAAGGAGATGATTATAAAAAAGTGACACGTATTTGGGATAAGAAAAATTTTACGGCAAACAATAAATTCAATTGCCAGAAAAGCGTTATCAGTCTATATGATCATCGTTATCATTATTCTGGCTTTACAACCCTGCGTTGGTCCTAGCCTCCCCAAGACTTTCTCTCCAGTCGTCCCTATCCATCGCAATCCTCCACCAAGCACGTATTCACATATATCTTATTTCTTTATCGATGTTATCAAGCAACCTTATTCTGGGTCTTCCCCTGTACTCTTTGTGCTCTGGACAAATTGATCTATCAAGGAGCGTTTTTCTAGCTGGGTCATTTTATTCCATCCTCATTACATGCCCTATCTACCTCAGACATTCTATCTTAATATGTTTTACGATATCTGGTTCGATTTCTTTCAAAACATCCTAACATATTTTCATTACTTTTTGATAGAGTCCAGGATAGTACCAATTAGTTCACTGCTTCGATGACGTCATTTTCTATTACGAATGGTCGTAGTATTTGTGGCTGTGTGCTTATTTTCATATACTTCATTTTGTTGGTGTTTATGATTCAACCCAATTTTGTAGCTACTTCTTTTAATGCTACATACACCTTTCGTACAGCGTTTTTCGTTCTTCCTACAATATTGATAACATTGGCAGAAGGCAGGGTTTGTACTGATTTATTATATATTGAACCAGTGGTTGTGATTTGTGACATTACTTTTTCCAGAGCCAGTCTAAACAGTATACAGGAGAGAGGGTCTCCCTGGCGCAGCCCGTTCTTTGTTTTAAAAGGTTTAGACAGTTCTCCCAGAATTCGTACTCTACATTAAACTTACTTAAGAGTTAGTTTTGTTAAATTTACCAAATGATTTGGTATTCCTAGCTCTTTCATTGCTTAAACATGTCTCTTCTGTTCACAGTGTAGTAGGCTGCTTCATCATCATCATCAGTAGCTCGACAACCCTTTCTGGGTCATGGATTGTTCTAGGATTTTCCCCCATTCTGTTCTGTCCTTTGCTTTGTTTTTCCAGTTGGTAATCTTGAGTGTTTTTTTAGATATTGTTCCACTTGTTCCATGTATCTAAGTTTGGGTCTTCCCTTTGACCTTCTCCCTACTTGTGTTTGCTTCACTATATGTTTTGGTGTTTCAGTCTCCAACATCCGTTCAACATGGCCCATCCAGCGCAGACGTCCGATCTTTATGGATGTTACGATCTCGGGTTCATTGTATGCTGTGTATAGTTCAAAGTTATATCTTCTGCGCCATATGTCATTTTTTTACCCCCTTATATATGTGTCTAAGGATTTTTCGTTCCAATAGGCTGCTTAGTAGTCTATGAATATGTGATGAGTATCAATGCCATATTCCACTGCTTTTTCCAAAATTTGTTTCAGCTTGCAATCTAATAAATTGTCGGTTTACAACCTCTAGATCCAGCCTGATATTTTTCTACTATCGGATCTGCATATGGTGCCATACGTTGACATATTACTGTGGAAAATATTCTATATGCTGAATTTAGAAGCGTAATTCCTCTGTGGTTGGAACATTCAAGGATATCTCCTTTTTTGTGTATGGGGCAAAATATTCTAATATTCCAATCATTGAGGAGGGATTTCTGTGTCCATATTTCTTTTATAAGCTCCTATAATGCCATAGTGGTATCATGACTATCTTCTTTATATAGTTCAGCTGGGAGATTATCTATTCCGGGTGATTTGTTTCTTAACTGCATCTTTAATTTCAAGAATCGTTGGTGGTTCTTCTTTCCTCTCGTCTGCTCCCCTTACCTCATCTCTTTCATCTTCCCAGTTTTCTTCTTCTTCTTCCTCCATATTAAGTGCCTGCTGAAAATGTTCCACCCATCTATTCAGATCATATTTCCTTGTTGTTAATAGGTCGCCATTCTGACTTCTGCATTGTCTTGTGGTTGCCTTGAATTTTTTTCTGTCGATGATTTTTTTCTGTGAACTTTCTTATAGAATGCTCAAAACTCTTTCTCTCTGTTGAGGTTTTCTATATATTTAATCTCCTCATTTATGTGGATTCGTTTTTTTTTCTGTGTATCCTCTTCTCTTCTCTTCTCTTCTCTTCTCTTCTCTTCTCTTCTCTTCTCTTCTCTTCTCTTCTCTTCTCTTCTCTTCTCTTCTCTTCTCTTCTCTTCTCTTCTCTTCTCTTCTCTTCTCTTCTCTTCTCTTCTCTTCTCTTCTCTTCTCTTCTCTCTTCTCTTCTCTTCTCTTCTCTTCTCTTCTCTTCTCTTCTCTTCTCTTCTCTTCTCTTCTCTTCTCTTCTCTTCTCTTCTCTTCTCTTCTCTTCTCTTCTCTTCTCTTCTCTTCTCTTCTCTTCTCTTCTCTTCTCTTCTCTTCTCAAGAACCTCTTTATTCTGGTCAAGTAGAAGTGTATATCTGTCTGGCCTTCTTAATTTACATTTTGGTTCCTTAGACCGTTGGTGATGTTTTCCGAATACCGTTCTGCAATTTTCGCATCTCTCAGCTTTGACACATTCCATTTTTTTTTTAATCGTTTTATTTTCTTTACTGGTGTTTGAAATTCTAGCCCTCAATGTTAAGATCAGTAGGCAATGATCTGAGTCTATGTTTGCGCCTCTATAACTTCTGCCATTTATTACGTCTATTCCATGCTTTTAATCTATTAATATTTGTTATCAATCTGACTCGTTGTTCTTCCATCAGAGGACGTTCAGGTTACCTTGTGTATGTTCTTGTGTTCAAAATAGGTGCTAGCGACTGTCAAATTGAGTGCTGTTGCTAAGTTTGTCAGTGGTAATCCATTACCGCTACTGATGTTGTGTAGGCTATGCTTTCCTATCGTGGGTATGAAAACTCGCTCTTATCCTATTCATGTCACCTAATACAATATTAATGTAATTTCTGGAACATCTCCTGTAGGCTTGCACTAAGTCATCGAAGAACTGTTCTTTTATTTATTGAGAAGACTCTAGGCTTTAAAGTCAATAATAAGGTCTTTTCTTCTCCGAAAATGTTATGTCATGCCAACAAAATTGAAGGTTGATTTACTTTTACCCATATGGATGTTTTGCCCCATGAAAAATTCAAGCTCTGATTATTCCCTGAGCCCTGAGCTCTGAGCCCCAAGTGCTTAGTATTGTTAATATGTGCTGTAACGTATTCTTTTTAAGTGACCATGTGTTGTGTGTTGTATATGTATTGTGTATAATAGAGAATCATGAGTATATTCTTGTTGGTGACTTCTTCTTTAAGTATTGTTGTATTCTCCTAATGGGTTCGCTGCACATTTTTCTTCATTGGGTAGGATGAGGCCTGCTTCTTTGATATTTATCTTTAAATGTCTGTTTTATTTCAAGACTATTGTTGCATCTTTCTAGACTACAATGGAAACAGTTTTTATATTTTACGGTAATACTATTTTTTGGAAATAAACCACAAAACTTCTAATTAAAATTAGATATTTTTAATGTTTCGACTTCCAGTCCAGAAATTTTTTGTGGACTGGAAGTGTTTTAAAAACTAAGATAACTTATATCATAGATTGTTTTATTTTTGAAAAACCATTTTGTAAATAAGAAAATCACTCTGCACTTAATCCCATTCTGGATGACCACCTCTAGTGTAATTTGCGCGCTAAATTTAACAAAACAAGTTTTCAAGAACATCAAAATAAAAATAGCCGCGAAAAAGAAAGAACCCTCACTATGATAGTTCCATCGGTCATTCCAAACAAAAGAAAGAAGGGCGTAGGTTGTAAATAATACTTCAAGGGAGGAAAGAGATGTTGAACAGCTGACTTTTGGCGGCATTCGTAAACAAACAATATAAAAGTAGTTGGAACTGTTTGACATAGAAAAAACGATTGAAATCCGATGAATGATTTATAATGTCGGTTAAACTGATTTTTATTATTTGTAACAACTAAATAAACAAATGTTATTATTGTAGGAAGGAACCTATATTATTTTTTACACTAAACAGTTGTAATTCTTATATTTTTAATTATTGTATATTTACATATTAGGCACTTAATAAGATTAATACAGACCTACAGATTAACATGTCACTTTGCAGGTATAAAAATGAGAATAGGGGCAGAAGGAATTAATAAAATAAAATTTACATTAAAAATGAAACATATGCAATCAAAAGTAAAAGGTAATTAGTTTAGAATTACAAAAAAAGAAAAAGTAAATCGTTTTTACAGTTTTTAACAAGTACATAGCTATTAAAATGGCAGTATAAATATTAAAATTAAAAAGACATCTGTTGCAATCTGGCAACTGGTGGTTTGAGGGTTCTGACTCTTTTGCCAAATCTATCCGCTGACCTATCAAAGGACAATTGCCAAAAACATTTTCTAATAATTAACTGCAATTAATATCGAAAGAAGCAAATATTTATTCATTAGCGTTTTATGTAAATTATAAAATTGCAGAATCCATAAAATAATATAATAAAAATGTACTTTTTAAAAGCTTTCTCTCTTTTTATTTGAAGAATATAACATATACATTGTTAGGAAATGACATGCTTAATTAAGCTAGAAAGTGGAGAAGAAAAACAACAGTCTTAAGAAACAACTATAAACTTATGAATGTGAAGTCCGAGAAAATATGGATTACAGAGGATCTCATAAAAGGAGAGAGAGAGAGAAAAAATGAAAGCTTTTAGAAATAAAGCAAGTGAAATGGGGGAAAATGGAAAATGTCAAAATAGGATACAATAAAATCACAGTGGATGCTAAAGAATGGAGATGGTACCAGAAAGAAGAAAAATAGCGAGTTCAAAAAACTACCAGAGTCGCATAAAAGAAACCAAGGAGAGGCCATGCAACGAATAGAGAAAGAAGAATTTTTAAATAAGCTGACACAGATAGACACAGAACTACTATAACACATACGGACGAGAAAGTACAAAGATGGGCAGAATATATCGACGAATTGTTCAATGATGAAAGAGGAGATCTGGAGCACATAGAACTTACGTCAGAGGAAATAGGTCCATGTATTACAAAAGAAGAAATATTACAAGCATTAAAAACAATGAAGAGTGGAAAAAGCTCTGGACCTGACATGCTTCCTATAGAAATCCTAAAAATTCTAGACGAAAAGCACATTGATGTTTTAGTGACACTCTTGAAGCAAATTTATAGTTCAGGCATTAACCAAAGAGTGGTTTACATCGATTTTTATTTGTCTCCCTAAAAATAAAAACGCAAAAGAATGCAGCGATTACCGCACAAACCATATATACTCACTCAAGTATGTATGGTTTGTGGATTACCGTACCATTAGCTTGATGTCTCATATGCTAAAGTTACTACTTAAAGTCATCCATAACCGAATATATCACAAACTGGACATAGACGTTAATGATACACAATTTGGTTTTCACAAAGGCCTAGGAACGCGTGAAGCTCTTTTTCACTGAATATACTGATACAAAGATGCCTGGACGTCAATCAAGATATATACGTATGTTTTATTGACTATAATAAAGCATTCGATAAAGTACGACATAAACAATTAATGCATGTCCTGAAATCAAAAACGATTGACTACAACGACCTCAGGATAATATTAAATTTATACTATAAACAGCGAGCAAAAGTACGTCTTAACGAAGAGCTGTCAGAAGAAATCGAAATTAGACGTGTAGTGAGACAGGGATGCGTATTGTCGCCAATTATTTTTAAATCAATATAAGGTTGAATGTTCGAATAAATGAACTTTGATGGTACACAAGGCAAATATCGAACACAGTATTTAATCAAATCTTGCCCAAGTACTTTCGATCACAAGATCATCTTCAGGGGCATCTGAAATAAGCCAAGAAACGTTTTTTAAAAAAGGAAAATTAATTCACTTGGATAAAAACTCCAAGTTTATAGTTGAAAAAAGTTTTTTTATGTGATTAACGTTTATAGACTTACTTCGTCAGTTGTGGCCTATCCAGCAGTAACAGAATGTCATAAATGTAAATTGGGACATAACAAATACACTAAACAAAGACAAACAAACACTTTAAAATTTAAAATTGGAGAAGCTACATTTTATATAGAAGCCGGAGACAGAATGGCTCCCAGCCTGGCGGAGGCGGAAATATTGAGATGACATGTGACAAATGACAGCTTGTGAAGGGCAGTTACAATAGATAAGTGATCTGCGCCTTTCAAGATTCTATGAAACTAAGTATTGACCAAAGGTCCAACTGACACCACTATAGGAAATCAACTGAAGAAATATAAAATTATATCTAATATTTTTATGTAGATTGAATAATCCAGATCTCACACTCAAACCTGTCTATAATAATTAGGATGTTAGTTTGAGAGCAATTGAAGTTGACATAAAGTATGAATGTAAGAAATAGACTAAACAATATATTAGACAGTGGATAGTTGACTACAATAAAATGGTCCACTAAGCGCTATCAGTACTGTAAAAAGAAAATCTGAATATTCAGTTGAATTGCTAAAAATTAAAATCAAAATTAAAAGCAAAATATATAAATGGGTTGTAATCCAAGTAGTTCAGTTGAATCCACAGTCAATGGAAGAACTTTCAAATTAATATGTAAATACTCAGTGCATGAAGTCTAAACAGTCGAGCTGGGCCCTCTACGAGGTGGAGCTGTAATAAAGTTTTTAAATATAGGATTAAATTTAGTACAATTTAAATTAATTTGAGTATTAAGACAGTGAGAGTTTTCATTTGTTTCCCTTGTAATCTCCAAATCTTCCAATAAATCCAACTCAAGATAGTTTTTCTTTCTACTGATGTCATGTAAGATAGATGAACCAGAATTGATGTTAAAATTGTGGTTGCTGGATACTAAGTGTTGACCAAAACTTGAAGAGTTTGGTCTTTTCAAATGTTCAGAGACTCTAGTGGATAACTTTCTGATGGTTCTACCTACATAAGAGGCATCACAATCATCACATTTTAATTTGTAAATACCACTTTTATCAAGTGTATTCATCCTATCTTTGGTATTGATTAAGAAGGAGCCTAAAGTGTTATGTGATTTAAACGAGATTTTGATGTTATCAATTGTAGAAGTAAAAAGTTTAGATATTTTATTGGAAATGCTGCTAATATAAGTGAAGGAGAAATATCTGATGTTATCTGAAACATTAGGTTGAAAAGACTGTGATGAATATGCAAGCTTTTCTGCAATTTTTAGTTTAGCTCTATTTAGAAGTTTGTATATAATGTTAGGATCATAGCCATTATTGACAGCAATCTGCTTAAGAGTATTGAGTTCTGTATTAAAATTATCATCAGAAAGAGGAAATTTAAGTAATCGATGAATGTAACTGTTGAAAGCAGCCATTTTATGCTGAGTTGGGTGGTTAGACGTTCCATGTATAGCGTGATCTGTTTGGGTGGGTTTTCTATAAATGTTGTACTCTAAAGAATCTTTGTTACGGGATATAGTCATATCCAAGAAGTTCAACTTATTGTCAGATTCTGGTTCCAGAGTAAAAGAGATGTTAGGATGGAGGTTATTGAGATCATCCAGAATCTGTAGAGCATCATCTTGGGTTCCCTTAATGAGAGCTATACAATCATCCACATATCTTGACCAAAAAACTATTTTGTTGTTGTTGTTAACAAACTTCTGTTCTAAGCTGTCTAAGAAAATGTCAGCTAGAAAAGGTGATAATGGAGATCCCATTGCTAAACCTGTTGGTTGCTTATATATCTTTTGGTTAAATTGAAAGAAGTCCTGATCAAGACAGAATTTAAGCATAGTTGATATAGCATCTTTATCCTTTGCAGATATGTTGCAATTATCTAGAAGGTTGTGTACTAAAGGTAAAGTTTCATCTCTTGGTACAGAAGTAAACAAATTGGAAACATCAAAGAAACTAAATAAAAACCCTCTTCTATCCTAATGTTATTTAAACGTTCTATTAGATCTAAAGAATTTTTGATGGAGAACTTAGGTTTAAAATTAGTGATAGACTGAATTGTGTTGTAGATGAACTCTGATAAAATAGAAACTGGAGTGTTACAAAAACTTACTACAGGCCTTATTACACAATTGTCTACTAAAAACACAATTGTCCCATAAGGCCTGTAGTAAGTTTTGTAACACTCCAGTTTCTATTTATCAGAGTTCATCTACTATAAACTTGGAGTTTTTATCCAAGTGAATTAATTTTCTTTTTAAAAAACGTTTCTTTTCTTTTTTCAGATGCCCCTGAAGATGATCTTGTGATCGAAAGTACTTGGGCAAGATTTGATTAATTACTGTGTTCGATATTTGTCTTGTGTACCATCAAAGTTCAATTATTTTAATGTCTACTCCGAAGAGATCCTAAAAAAAGCTTTAGAGGGTGAAACAGCTAGAATAAAGGTAAATGGAGTTTTCATTAACAACATTAGATATGCGGACGACACTGTGATCTTAGCCGAAAACATTGAAGATCTTCAGAGACTGGTGACCAGAATAGCAGAGTATGGAAAAGTGTATGGTCTAACAATTAATGTCAAAATGACGAAATTTATGAAAATATCGAAAACTCAAATAAATAACAAGAATCTTCTAATAAGCGGAATCAACGTGATCAACAATGAATAAGTCCACAAATTATTACAATCAGGAAATCAAAATAAGAATAGAAAAGGCTAGAGCAAATTTCAACAAAATGAGAAGAGTGCTATGTACCAGGGATTTAAAACTGGAACTAAGAGTTAGGTTGGCGAGGTGCTGTTTTTTCGACTTTGTTTTATGGAATGGAATCTTGGACCTTAAATGCGACATCAATAAAAAAAACTGGAATCATTCGAGCTATGGGTGTACAGAAGAATACTGAAAATATCATGGACAGAACAGGGAACAGAAGTTCTGGGAACGATAAATAAAGAAATGGAAATTTTAAATACAATAAAAACAAGAAAATTAGAATATCTTGGACACATTACACGTGGAGAGAAACGCACCTTGCTCCAACTAATCATGCAGGGAAAGATTCAAGAAAGAGAAGCATAGGGGGGGGTAGAATGTCATGGCTGCGCAACCTGAGAGAGTGGTACGGATGTACATCAAATGAACTTTTCAGAGCAGCCGTCTCAAAAGTCCGAATAACTATGATGATTGCCGACCTCCGCCGCGGAGATGGCACTTGAAGAAGAAGATGGAGAAATGGTGGTAAATAAAAACGAAGATAAGCTATCACTATCACACAGCTCATTGCATTGGATTCTAAGTTTTCAGAGTAGTTTCTGTTTCTTATATTTATCTTGTGATATTACAGGTAGTTGTATTATTGTATACTGTGTATGTTGTAATGTCTGTGTTGAGTAATGGCCTTGTTATTAAGTAAAATCGGTTTGATGTCTTTACAAAGAAATGTTAATTACATTCGAATGACTACTGCATCTTCTTGTCAGGATTTGAGCTCACAGCCACTGATTTTTTACGCTCAGTAAGTTGACACTCTTACGACTGACAGTGTCACTAAGGTCTTCTTGTCGTGATGGTCGTGTAAATCGTGTAAATTAAACAAAAATATAACGCGAACTCAGAATTAAAATAAATAGTCCCCACACAAATTAATTTACAAATTTACCTGGATCAAAATATTAAGAAATTTAAAATCAATAATTGATTATGCAGCAATGAAACAGAATAACTACCGAACTAGAAACGAGAGATGTATAATATTAGATGCAATATGTTTTATAATTAAAAATGTTCTTGGCACGTGTTAAAAAAAACTTTGATGGTGTTGTAATCAACAAAACATTCAGCTTTGGAATATTCAATCATTTATAAACAATAGATATTCAAACTTTACCACGAAATTGTTTTCATTATAGTGTCGTAGTCATGTAAATTCTATTGTTTTGTAGAAAGGGAATATATTAACAATGAAAATTATATGAGAGTATACAATAAACGGGAACTATTTGATAAATTAAGTGGATTGAATAACGACTTGTTATCGTGATCGAAATACAAAAACCAGTAAAGTCGATAACGAGAAATTTGACGCTCAGTTTCTATTGTTGAAGTTACTAGTACACAACGAGTTATGCAGAGATTAAATTATTGTATACATCTTTTCAAAAGTTTTAGAAATAAGATTTTCTGACCCCTTGAATGGCAAATATGAAAAATATGATGGAACGAAAAGATTATAAGAAAAGTAGAAGTATTATTATTTAATATCGGTTCCTTTTCTCTTAATAAAATAGAATAAATCACTGCTCAATACTAATTAGTTCCTTTTTACCTGTAGTTTCGTGCCATGCTTAACAATAAACTTCCATAAACTCAAACAGTATTAAGTCTCCAGATTTTATTTAATACAAACCCACAACCTGAAAGGTTACATTGAATTTTGCACCAACCGACCCAATCAGAACTATCCCAGTGGAGAAGTAGCTCTAAATATAATGTCAAATATACCTGTCCAAAATATAAACCTCATAAATAATATCGAAGCAGTCGTTGCAACAGTACTGGCCCTACTAAAGTTCAATATTTGTAGCATTTATGTTTTATCAGACGAAACCCTAACTAAACCCAAAATTCCTCTTCTGGAATAATTACTGAAGGTTATAATGGTCATAATATTACATGAGGATCAAATAAAACAACACAGAGGGGAAATAAGGTAGAAAATGTTTTTAACATTATGAACCTATGCCTACTCAACGACGGATCTCCAACAAGATTCAATATGGCTACGGGAACATCTTCTGCCATTGATCTTTCCATATGCGAATTTTCATTGCTCACCCAACTCGATTGAACAGCTCTAAAAGATTTATATAGTAGTTACCACTTTCCAATCTTAATAAAACATACAGTTCATTTAAATACAAATACAATACTAACTCAAAACTTTAAACTAAAAAAAGCAAATTGGATTGAGTTTGAAAAATTATATCACAGAGAATGAATTAGATTAAAACTTCAGAGTCGATTGACGACACACTCACGAAGCTTTAATCAGCTTGTACTGGATGCTGCTAATATAGCCATAGGAAAATCTTATAGGATGAAATAATAAAAAAAGTAAGAACAAAAAAGGATACCAAATGGGAGAAAAACAACTTAAAATAATCTGCAATGCAGAAACTGAAGATGATTTACAATTTATGCTGCATCCATTTAATATCTTCTTCTTCTTACGGTGCCTATCCGTTCCGGATGTTGGCGATCAACATGGCTATCCCAACTTTGCTTGCTGCTATTCTGAATAGTCCGGTTGTCGATGTATTAAACCACTTTCTCAGGTTTTGAAGCCAAGATATTCTTCTTCTCCCTGGTCCTCTCTTTCCAAATATCTTGCCATGAAGAATGAGTTGCAACAAGCCGTATCTCTGTTCATTTCTCATAACATGGGAAAGATATTCTAGTTTGCGCTCTTTGATGGTGTTAATAATCTCGCATTCCTTGCCTATTCTACGTAGGACCTCAACATTAGTCACACGATCCACCCATGAAATTCTTAAAATACTTCTGTAACACCACATCTCGAATGCCTCGAGTTTTCTTAAGGAAGCTTCGGAAAGTATCTAGGCCTCTACTCCGTATAATAAGGTAGAAAATACATTGCATCTAATGTGAGAGATTTTGGTAGCAAGTGGTAAATCTTGACTTCTAAAAAGAGACTTTATCATTATGAACGCTGATCTCGCTTTTCCTATGCGTTGTTTTATTTCACTGGAGTGATCCCATTGGCTATTAATGTTGGTACCAAGGTATGTGTAGCTGTCCACTCTGTCAATTGGATGTTGGTTAACCAAAAACATATCTAATGTTGTTTAGACGCATTCCGTTGACTAATACTCCTTCTTGTAGTTCTCCCAGCGCTTGCTCGAAGATATATTCAGAGTACATATTAAATAACACCGGGGACAGAATGCATCCTTGCCTCACTCCTCTATCTATGGAGACTGCCTCTGTCAATTGATCATCCACTTTAATATTGGCTGTATGGTTGTAATATAAATTATAGATGATTCTCAAGTCTCTATCATCTAACTCCACTTCTTTCAAGATGTTTATAAGTTTATCATGTTTTACTCTATCAAATGCTTTTTGTAGTCGATAAAACAAATATTCATATCGCACTTAACATCCCTGCATCTTTGCATAAGCACTTGGACAGCGAATAGAGCCTCTCGGGTGCCTAAGGAATCGCGGAATCCAAACTGCGTCCATGATACTTGTTATTCGCATTTTTTATATATTCTGCCGTGTATCACTTTCAAGAACGTTTTAAGTAAGTAGCTCATTAGGCTAATTGTTCTGTAGTCTTCGCATCTCTTGGCATTTACTTTTTGGTATGGTCACGAAGGTCGACTTTAACCAGCTTTGGGATATTTTTCTAGTTACGTATATGTTGTTGAATACAGTTGTTATCCATTTTATTCCCTGTTCATCCATAAGTTTAAGGAATTTTGCACAAAAATCGTCAGGCCCTACCGCTTTACCAACTTTAGTTCTTTTAATAGCTAACGTGACTTCTTTAATGGTAATCGGGGGTCCTGTTTGGCATTCAGTGTCTTCAATGGTAGTCTGCCTTTTATCTGCAAAAGTTACTTCCACATAATTCTTCCAAGTGTCTAGTTTTTCTTCCACGGTTAACAGTTGTTTGCCTTGGTTATCTGCCAAACACCCAACTCTTCTAGGTTTATATAAGCCTGCGGCTTCTTTAGCTTTTTTGTGCATATTAAATGTATCGTGTTTATGTTGCAATTGCTGTATTTCCGAACACCGTTTTCTTAGATGTGTATCCTTAGCTATTTTAATAGCTTTTTTGATCTTTTTATCGATTCCTTTGTATAATGACATGTCTTGATTTTTGAACTTTCGCCTTTCTTCCATTATATCTAGAATCTCATTTGTCATCCACGATTTCTTCTTAATTTTTGGTGGTTTGAGAAATTTCTCTCGTATGTCTTTAGAAACTGTATGTAACTTTTCTAGCTCCTGGTCCATTACATCCGATTGAATAACGGTATTCAAATTGTTCTGTATATACCGTTTTACACTATGTTCTGTGTGTTGGTCTTTTAGTAGCTTGATGTCGAATTTTGGATTGATACTACTTCTAACCTTCTTTAGCCTCAGCCTAATTTTGCCAATCAGTGGGTTATGGTCTGATTTGATATCAGCTCCTGGGTATGTCTTGACTGATGTTATGCTGTTCCGGAATCTTTTATTAATCAGAATGTAATCTATTTGATTTCTCACTATGCGGTCTGGAGTATCTTGAGGTGATTTCCATGTGTATAATCTTCTGTGTGGGAGTTTGAAGTAAGTGTTAGTAATCACAAACTCTTCTTCTACAAATTCACCCAGTCGGTCTCCTTTCTCATTTCTTTCTCCAAGTCCAAATTGTCCTATGAATTCTTCCGATTGTCCCCTACCAATTTGGCATTTAGATCACCCATAATCAAAGTTAAATCCTTTCTGGGGAGGCGTTTTAAGATGTTCGTTAGTTCGTTATAAAATGCTTCACTTATCTCGTCCGGTTTGTCAGCTGTAGGGGCATATACCTGGATAATTTAATATAACCGCCAGAAAATTTAACATGTTGATTTCCTCAACAAAGACAAAATGCAAGGTTACAACGGAAAATTTACTTTTCCGTTGTATATGTTAGATGTAAATAGGAGCTGAAGGTCAGATAATAGAACAAGTGATGGAGTTTAAATATCTAGGCATCACATTATCTAGCTACGGAAAGCTCGAAACCGAAGTGGAAGATCAAGGAATAGAGCCACAGAGCCGCAGGCTGCCTAAATGAAACAATTGATGGTAAGACTCTATGGGACAGAGCTAGAAGTACATATATACGACACAGATGCAAGATGGAGAACGTCAAAAACTGGGTAAGAAATAAAAGAGTGGAATAGAACGGTGATATAAGCCGAATGACAACAAATAGAGTAGTAAAGACGGCAAGAGACGGTTCCCCAATAGGAAGACGATCAGTAGGAAGACCACGAAAACGATGGAACGACAACTTACTGGAGGCACATTGAATAACATATAGTCATGTCTATATAAAAAGAAGAAGAAGAAGAAGAAGAAGTATTCGTATTTAATGCACATTTATTTATTTACGTACATTCACAACACAAGATTGAACTTAAGATATTGGCATTATGGCATTACTGCGAAAAAATAATAACGATATGCGTGCTGCATAGGAGAAACACATTTCTATAATACATCGCCAAATCATACCACTGTAGATAGGTTACGAATGCATTGACTGAAGGCGTTTCTTTACATATTTACAGTTTAAAAGTCCATTTTAGTGAAAAAACGATTTTGGTAAAATTATGACTTATGGGGTTTCTGAAATGGGTTTGGTTATAGTTATTTTTTAATAGTAAATTAGCAATATCTCGTCTTCTAATGGACCTATTTAAAGTTTTCAAAAAGTTTTTAAAAGAGCTTATTTTTTTAAAGGAAACAAAACATGATTTGAAAAAGCGTATGTTAGTTTATAAGTTATAAGCATTTAAATATTTAAATTGTTAATAACAAATTCGTGGCCAATATTTCGGATTATCACGTTTAAGTTTCGAAGTCAGCAAGTCAAACTATATAAAAATCAATTGTAAAATCTTATGGATCTTAATCGGTTACAAAACCCCCCCTTTTCCATAGATTAATTCCAATATAATACATTGTTTTCATTTCTATTTACCACAATGTTGTTTTTTAGTTCTTTACCCGATTAGTAATAACTAAGTGTTAATTATTACTTTTTATTGTAGCTCATCTTAATTCTGAAACACGCAATTAAAGAAATTGTATTAATCAGAGCAAAAAACATAATTTTTATGAATATACATTGCACAAAAGCGGCTGTTGCTCAACGGTTTCGTGCCGATGATTTTTAGAAATATGGTTTTGTAGGTATTCTTTTTACAATTTAGATTATTCGTATTGATAACAGGTATTGTGCAGTGTAGAGATACGGCTTTATTGCTTCTAATTATTGTTTATGGTTTTTAAATGAATCTTTCCTTTTTAACCGTGGACTGCTAAGAGCATGAAATAATTCTTAATATTTTATCCTTCAATGAAGTTAAAAGGAACCTAATGCTAAAATGGAAAAAAATTTTGAATACATCATTGGTATTGAGAAATACAGGGTGTTTCAAAAAGGTACGTCATAAATTAAATCACGCATTCCGGGGACAAAAATAAATTGATTGAATCCAACTTTCCGTAGTATAAAAGTGTACACAAAAAAAGTTACAGCCCATTGAAGTTACAAAATAAAAATTGTTTCTTTGCATTATCTCCTAAACTACTTGACATTTTGTAATAAAAATGGACACGTTACTTTCTTGTTCTGAAAGCATTTTTCATAAAAAAAAACAACAAAATCTAAGCACACAGAAAAATTTTAAGGGAGGTGTACAGTCCTAAATCCCCCCAAACTTTTAAGTACGTTCAAATCAAATTAATTTTGTGGCATCATTAGTTTAAAACATTTATTTTTAAAAATTTTTGCCTTTTATCACTTTTTTCAAAAAACAGTATTTATTGAATTACGGCACTTTTCATTCATCTTTAAAGAATTACGTGCAACTAAATAAATGGATTAAATGAATTAACAAGTACAAAAAATGTCTATAACCTCTAAAAATATGATATTACAATAAATGTTCAAAATTACCCCCATTTTCTTTAATGCACATTCCGTTTTATAGAAGAATCTTTCACTGTTATTTTTGAAAGTTGGCAAAAGATGATCGCACGTTATGAAAAAGAATAAGAGGGTGGATCGAGATTTTAGTACCAATAGGGAGCGGTCATGTCAGCGCTATTATTGCTTTTTAAAATATGAAAGAGTAGGGCAACAAATGCAACAGATATTTTTATGTAGATGCCGCGTGGCCGTAGAATAGGATTAAATTTTTGCGTTTTATAACATTTAAAAAGAATAATAATATTTTAACTTTTAATAAATGAATCCTATTAGAAAAAATATGATTCAAATTTTTAATTTAAATATGTACAAATCTACAAATAATATTCTTAAAACTCTCTTCTTATTAACTATAAATAAAATTAATTCAATATAATAAAGTCATCATTCACCGGAATTAAATATTTCCAAATTTTCTAAATTTAATAATCTCTTCTTTGTTTTAATATAAAATAACATAAAATGTAAAACACGCCACTGTTTTTTCTGCAGAATAATGGAAAATTGTCTAAAAAATAAAAAAAAAATAAAATTTTTAAAAAATATTTCATTAATTTTTGGGCAGAAAAACAGTATAATAGAAATTTATGTGACGGTTTTTCGTTGTGTTGGAACAAACCTATTTTTAATTCAAAGTTATAAAATGTAAAAAATAAATGCTTTGAATATTGTAAATATCATACCTTTTTAAATTTCAAAATTAAAAATTTAACAATTTAATATATTAAAAATAAAGATTTTATTGTGAAAAAAAAAACAAAAAAAAAGCATGGGAATTTTTTTAATCGTAGATGCAAAGTTAAATAAATAGCTCCGTTCGTACTCCTTTCCCACTTTCCCCTAACTACATCTTTTATGATAGTTTTAAGCCGACTGCCAGATGTGTTTTAAAGTATAAACCATAACCAAATCGCCCATTTAAACTGTTCTTCTATTTTTAATAAGAAAAACCGAATACGCTGAAAAATCATATTTTTCTGACGAAATTGATTTGCAGCTTCAATTATTCTAACCCTCAATTGTTGTTCGTCCTAAATTGTTACAGAATACACTTTTTAATTCATAAACCCCCAAAAGCAAAAGTCCACGGGGTTAAGACCTGGCCACCTGGAGTGGCCAAGAAATAGGTGCGTCACGACCCCTTCCAATCCACCGAGCAAGATACTGCTTGCAAAGGTATTCACGGACTTCATTACTGTAATTCGGTGGAGCGCCATCTTGTAGAAACCACATATTTTGCCTTATTGCAATATTCACTTCTTCCAAATACTCTTGTAAATCGTTTACCAAGAACTGCAAATAATTATCACCATTTAAATTGTTGTGAAGAAATACTGGGCCTATTAGATTGTTATCCACAATTCCTGCCCAAACATTAACTTTGAAAGTCCTTTGGTGATGAGTCGTTTTTTGGCGTGAGGATTTTCGTCGGCTGAAATGTGCTCGTTATGATGGTTTGTTATTCCATTTCTACTGAAGGTAGCCTCGTCGGCAAACAAAATATTTCTAATAAAATTAACATTTCGAGTGTTTTGCATTAACAACAAATCGCAAAATGTAATCCTTCTAGTATAATCTTCAACCAATAACTCTTGAACCGTTGTTAAGTGATAGGGTTTAAGCAGTTGATACTTCAAACGCCTCCAAACCTTACGTGAAGAACATTTAGTTGAACAGATAATACCCTTGCACTTGTTCCAGGGACTTCTTCAATGACTTCTAAAATTCTTCATCAGTTACATCCATTATTGGACGACCACTATTGTCAGCAACTTGCGGTTGGAATGTACACGTTTCCCGTAAACGACGATCAGTGGTTAGAAATAATCGTATTTCGATTGGGGTATTTTACTGCATAACGCTTTGCGGTTGCTGCACTATTTCCTTGACATTCACCTACGATATTCCCGATAGTTTATTGAAATCATATTTTAATATGATCCAACTTACCTAAAGTTAAATGTATATTTGCCATTTCCTCAAATGTGTAAGCCACTGTAATATCAAAATTTTTAATATTAATCTTATTCACACAATAAATGATAGCGTCCTATTATTGACTATTATTGATGGAACTGTTTGTAATTATTGTATCCGTATTATTATGAAACTAATTGTAATTTTATGGCCAACTAGGAAAAAACTAGTTTTTCGAAAAAATCATAAGAGGCAAAACAGTTTTAAAAATAATGTGTTAAATGAATGATGCCCCAAAATTTATTAGATTTGAATATACTCAAAAGTTTGGGGAGATTTAGGGCTGCACACCCCCTTAAAGTTTTTCTGTGAGTTTAGATTTTATTATATTCTTTTTATGAAAAATGATTTCAGAACAAGAAAGTAACGTGTCCATTTTTATTACAAAATGTCAAGTAGTTTAGGAGATAATGCAAAAAAAACAATTTTTATTACTTATTTATTTATTTATTTAATTTACTATCAATAATTTATTTAATTATTTATAGTTTGCAACTTCAAAAGGCTGTAACTTTTTTATGTACACTTTTGTACTAAGGAAAGTTGGATTCAATCAGTTTATTTTTGTCCCCGGAATGTGTGATTTAATTTATGACATCTTTTGAAAACCCTATATTATGGACAATGGACTAGATAGTGACAGTGAGTTTTTAGACCAGGCTAGTGAACACAGTGATCACGAAACAGACAGTGGAGAGGACTGGGACGATGATGATGAAAAAAATTGGCAAATTAATAATTCCGAAACTGGTAGTGGTAGTGGTAGAAATATTTGGGTAAAGAAAGTGATATAGCTGACTCAAGGGATGTGTTTTATGGCAAAAATAGGTACAAGTGGTCTAAAACTTCTCCCACCTTTTCTTGTACACGTAAGCATAATTTAATTAGTCATTTACCTGGTGTTATTGGAAAAGTTCGAGCTAGTATGCCAGAGAAACCAGTTGATGCTTGGTTATACACACGATATATTGCAAGTAATTTTTGATAAAACCAATGAACGAATAACTAATATGGCTTCTAAATATAATTTACACAATTTATCGTGGCAATATCCAATCATCTTGACATAATTGAATTAAAATTTCTTAGGCTTATTATATTTAGCTGGGGTATTTAAATCCAATAATGAAGATTTAAGGTCTTTATTTACTACGAATGGTACTGGCCGTGATATATTTCGAGCAACCATGTCACTAAACAAGCCTTGTATCTTTTGTTCCTAAGAAAAATCGTGCAGTGTTGTTAGTGTCAACTATACATCATTCCAATACAATGGTTAATGGAAAGCCAGAGATTATAAATTTTTACAATGAGACAAAAGGTGGGCCTATCAAGCGTGGCCACCAGGTATTTTGGTTTTGGGTTATGGTTAAGTACAACTTCCTCATATTCTACGTGTATGTTTTGGTTAGTTTCTCTATTATTTAGATGTAAGGCGGTAGTTCTGTTTTTGTCGCGTTCAATCAGATTCCCCATTTTAAAAAATAATAACTACCTATAAGAAAAATAGCAATGGGCACTGTCACTAAACCGATTTTATTTTTTGCTTGGAAGCCTTTGTTTTGACGACCCAGCTACTAGACAAGAACGTATTGCACACGGAGATAAACTGGCAGCTATATCCAATATTTTTAATATGTTTATAATTAATTGCCAGTCCAATTATAGCTGTGGTGAATATCTCACAATAGATAAAATGCTTATTGCATTTAGAGGAAGGTGCCAATTCAGGATGTATCTCAAAAATAAGCCAGACAAATACGGTCTGAAAATGCAGTGTTTAGTAGACTCTAAGACACATTATTTGCTAAATGGTTTTATATATACTGGAAAAGATACACGCAGAGCAAATCCAAAAAAATTATCCATCCCCACTCTAGATGTTTTGACACTTATTCCACCAATTTCTGGTACAAATAGAAACATAACAGCAGATAATTGGTTTTCGTCCATTGAGCTCATAAAAGAACTGAGAAGCCATAAAATTTCATATGTTGGAACTCTAAAAAGAAATAAAAGAGAGGTTCCTGCTGAATTTCAACCCCAAAAAAACAGGCCACCTAATTCTGCCTTATTTGGTGTTACAGGAAGCGAGAGCCTTGTATCTTTTGTTCCTAAGAAAAATCGTGCAATGTTGTTAGTGTCAACTATACATCATACCAATACAATGGTTAATGGAAAGCCAGAGATTATAAATTTTTACAACGAGACAAAAGGTGGGGTGGATTCATTGGATAAGAAATGTGCATGCTATAAAACTGGCAGAAGAACTTGTAGATGGCCTCAAGTAATATGGTTTCGCATTTTGGACATTGCAGGATTAAATGCTAACGTAATTTTTAATGGAGTTCAGCAAAATCAAATAATGGATAGAAGATTGTTTCTAACCACTTTAGGTCAAGAACTTATTAAGTCCCATTTAACTGGTAAAGCTCAGCAAACTTATTTACCGAGAGAAAATGGTAGTGCCATTTTTAAAGTTTCCGGACTTCAGGAACCGATGTCTGCCGGAAATCCAGAGCCACAACGACGAAAAAAGAGGGGAAGGTGTAACATATGTCCATATTCCAAAAACCAAAAGAAAGAAACCTTATCGTGCGATAAATGTCGAGATTTTATTTGCAAAAATCATTCCCGCATACAGACGTTATGCATAAGCTGTGTTGAAAATTAAGGTACAATCATGCTTGTCATTTTAATTCGAGAAAGTGCATAGCTATGTTAATTTGACTGAATACAAAGTTTTTTTTTAAATAAAGTTATATCTAATTAACCAAATTCTTTTATTTTTATATAAATGTAAAAGTAGCTGTAAACAAAATAATTTTAAATAAAACAAGTTAAAAAAAGAATATTTTTTGATACAAAAAACAATGGGGGGTCAAATTTGACCCTGCCATGGTACAAATGTTACTATTTTTGGCCATGGTAGTTAAGGGTTATTTTATGACATAACACGGGGAATGCAAAAAAATGGGCAAAGATAAAAAAAATATCCCATTGATATTCAAATTACTGGAAAAATATCTAGCGATTTTACATAATCACTAGTTTGATTACATTTCTTTATATAAAACACCATATAAAGAAAAACATTTTTCACTATTATTATTGTCATTGGATGATGGACAAAGTGGGTGTTTCTAATTCCTTTGCATTTTCTGTCGGGAATACCGTAGCTTTTTGCTTAGTGTGTAACATTATTATTTTTATTCAAATAAATCAAATAATATAACATCTCCTTTTATCTGCTATTTAAATGTCATATTTGCGACTTACTAAAACAGCAAATTCAGCTAGTGATGATTATAAATAAAGCATTTTAAAACAACTTTTTTTTAGTCTGACATTAATGTTAATACTCTGTTAATGTATTTGTATTTGACGTTTGAATAATATATTTTTAGTTGTAACTAAAATCTTTGCTAGTATAAATAAAAGTTTATTTTGAGTGTTCGTGCTTTTTAAAGAAGTGTTTTCCAAAAAAACATTCATAATTCGCTTCAAACTAAACTAACCATGGAACAATAAAGCAGTGCCGATTCGATGTACGATGCAAGATCCTGCAAGATTTGGCCTGATGGACAACTTCGCCCTGTTTCTGGAAATAAAAAAAAAATTAAAAATAGGGGGGGGGGGGGGGGGGAAAAGGGGGGGGGGGGGGGGGGGGGGGGGGGGGGGGTATATGGGTTAATATATATTTGGGGGGGGGGTATATATTGGGGGTTTGGGGGGGGGGGTTGTTTTTTGTTTTTTTTGGGGTGTTTGGTGTTTTGGTGTGGGTGTGTTGGTTTTGGTGGGGGTTTTTTTGTTTGGTTTATTTTTGTTTTTTGTTTTTTTATTTTTTTTTATTTTTTTTAATTGTTTTTTTTTTTTATTTTTAGTTTTTTTTTATTTTTTTTTTTTATTTTTTTTTTTTTTTTTTTTTTGTTTATTTATTTTTTTATGTTTTTGTTTTTTTTGTTTTTTTTTTTTGGTTGTTTTTTTTGTTTTTGTGTTTTTTATTTTTGGGTATGTTTGGTTTTGTTTTTTTTTTTTTTTATGTTTTTTTTTTTTTTTTTTTTATGTGTTTGTGTTTGTTTTTGTTATATTTATTTTTTTTTTTGTTTATGGGGTTTTTTTTTTATTGTTTTTTTTTTTTTTTTTTTATTTTTTTTATTTTTATGTTTGTTTTATGTTTTTTTTTTTTTTTTTGTTTTTTTTATTGTTTTATTTTTTTTTTTTTTTTTGTATTTTTTTATGTTTTTTTTTTGTTAGGTTATGTGATGGATTTGGTGTAAATTAGGTATATGTTGTTAATTATTTTGGTATTATGTGTTAGTGGTGTTAGTGGGGTATAGGATTTGTTATGGTAATTTTGAGTGTGAGAATTGAGAAAATAGTGATATATTTAATGTTTGGATAAAAAAATATGTTATGAAGATAGATCTTGTGGTTAGTTAATTAATAGTATTAGATTTTATAGGTAATATATGAAAATAACTCTTCTACTGTATGACCATTCTTGTATAAAATCCATGGCAGGATTTTGCAAGTTTAGCAAGAAAGTACAAGCGAATCCATTTCAAACCGCCGAAGGGTTTTTAAAAAGATACGTTAGAGGATATTCAATTCAGCACCTCCTACTTCCACTTGTCGGAGACTAACACAACGTTGCCACGTTTATGGCAACAATAAAGTAGCGAAACTGTTAACAAAACAAAAGTTTAGAATTTGTTTATTTACATATTTTTCTAACTATTTGACATTCTAACAGTAAGTGGTTAATGGTTTGTTCAGCAGCCACGCATTTACCACAGTGAGGATTGTCCCCTACTTCCCATTGCTTTAGCGTTTTATTACATATTTCTTGACCAATTATAATTCTGTTTAGGTTGCTTCATTGTCTGCGCAGAAGACTAAATCCCTTCAATCTTGTAGTAGGATTTTGAACTAGATTGGAATGTTTAACTTCTTGATTGGTCCACTTAGCGTTCCAATGCTGTTCAACTGTGAAATTCGTCATTTGCCTTGTCTTGCAGTTCTTGCCGGTGGTCTTTTGGATTTCAATCATGCTTGTTGGTTACTTGTTGGGTTTTTAATGTCAGCATTTATTGGAAACATTGAGTTAAATTTGAAACATTTTGACGCCTTCCATTTATTGCCACGAACCGTTTTGTTTCTAGGGGGAGAACAATGTTGGATAAATTGATATAAGGTTGATTCTCTCTCCTGTTACTGACAAAGAATGTAGAGCGTAGAACAATTTTAATTAATTTTAAACTGTTTGTCCTTGTTTTAGTGTAGTGTTTTGTACAATTTATGTTAAAATTCATGTTTATCACATTCTACGCTTGCTCGATAGCCCTAATTTGACGAAATGCCCCTGAAGATACTGTTTTAAGCGATAGTACTTGGCAAGATTTATTTGTTAAAATTGTGCTCGATATTTGTCTTTCATTTTCAAAGTTAATGTTGGATAAGACTGGAAGCCAAGCTGATAGTGTTGGTCTGATGGTGCTAGATACTTGTCGCATTACTTGGTTCAACTGTGAGTCTAACATTGATGTATGTGGCTGGTGCGCAGTATTCTGCGGTTAAGTTAACCAATGATATGGCGCTGGTTAACTTCTACTAATGCACCCCATAATGAGTTTAAAAGTTTTGGTATGATATTGTTTCGTATTCTGACTTTAGATAATAGTTATTTCATTTGCGGTTTAAAGGTGAGGGTTCTATCAAGCGTGGCCTACAGGTATTTTGGTTTTGGTTTGTGGTTGAGTACAACTTCCTCATATTCTACGTGTATATTTTGGTTAGTTACTCTATATTTTAAATGGAAGGCGATACTTCTGATTTTGTCGCATTTGATCAGAGTCCCAATTTTTAAAAATAATGCCCAATAACATACCTATAAGACAAATCCACACGAATTGTCTGAAGAGAATATCCACTTGGAACGTTAGGACTATGGCTCAATCAGGAAAAATACGCAATCAAAGAAATCGAACGCATAAAAATAGCAATAATGGGCACAAGCGAAATGAGGTGGCCTGACTCAAGTTATTGTAACATAGAAGAATACAGAGTATACTATTCAGGATCAGAAAACGGTAAATATGAAGATGGAGTCGGAATTATCACACATAAAAGTACAGCCAAACATGTCAACAACTTTATACCAGTGAACGATAGAATCCTCTTTTTACAAATAAATATTTCACCTATGAACAATAATATTATACAAGTCTATGCACCCACAGCAGACCACAGTAATAACGAAATATCAAACAAATAAGCAACCTTATAAGAGATAAACCAAGAAATGAACTCCTTATAGTTATGGGAGATTTCAATCCTATAATAGGTAACGGAAAAGAAGTGCAACATGTTAGTCCTTAATGATAAACAGAGACAAATCAACGAGGAGAAACAATAAGTATCTTTGCAGCAGAACATGACTTAATCGTGCTAAACGCATTTTACAAACTACCACTTGGACGCCTGTATACGTATCACCTAGAAACAGCGGAGAAGACATTATTACAAAGAACCAAATATACTATATATTTGTTAAAAAAATATATCGAAACAGTTTTAACAGTGCTAAACCCTACCTAGGCGCTGACATTCAATCTGACCACAATCCTTTAGTGGGCGTGTATAGAACCAAGTTAGAGAAAACCCGCGAAAAAAACTGTAAAAAAATGACATGAGAAAACTTAAATATAGTAAAGTCAGCAAAATAGAAAATAGAAAATAAAATAGCAAAACAGTAAATAGAAAATTCAAGGAAATTGATTATACAACGAAAAGCACAGAAGAGAAGATAGAATCTCTTAATAAAACGATAGACGACATTAAAGAGAATTTTATGAAGAACGAAGAAGGCTAGAATAAGACATGGATGACGACAGAGATTTTGCAGTTGATGGAAGAAAGAAGGAAAAACAATAACAATAACTCTATGTATAAAACATTACAACGAGATATACAGAGCAAGATCTGAGAAGCCAAACAGAAAGAACTGGAGAGAAAATGCCAAGAAATCAAAAATTCTACACATTAAATACGACGACTTCGACGTGCATAAAAAGGTAAGAGAAATTACAGGCAAATGTTAAAACACAAGAGTAAGTAAACTTGTTAATCAACGGAGAAGTAATCGTGGACAAAGAGAGTATCGATTACATACGAGATTTATTTTTTGATGAGAGGGAGAGGGAATACTATGTAAAATCTTCAATAATTTTTATGGCATAGGCAATATTCCAAAAGATTAGCTAGTTTCAGAATTTATTACGTTACCAAAGAAACGGAGCGAAAAAGTGCGGAGAATATAGGCTAAGTCTAATGAGCCATACACTAAAACTTTTTCTTAAAATTACACATCGCAGAATATACAAGCTATACGAAGAGACAACACTAGACACACAGTTTGGATTTATGAAATGCGTAGGTACGAGAGATGCACTGTTTAGTCCACAGGTATTATTCCAAAGATACTGAGATATAACTTGCGAAATCTATACCTGTTTTGTGGACTACCAAAAAGCATTAGACACAGTTCAACACCAAAAAATGATGGATTGTTTTTGTTCATGAAAATAAACAAAAGCTCAAATAGATGATAAAGACCGGCGTATTATACAAAATTTATACTGGAACCAATCAGCCACAATAAGAAGAAATCTTGGAGATGAACAGACGGAGGCGATCCAGATTCTGCGAGTCGTTCGACAAGGATGTATACTTTCACCTATATTATTCAACCTATATTCAGAGGAAATATTTAGTGAAGCCTTGGAAAATTGCGAATATGGAATCCTTTTAAATAGAGAACGCCTAAACAACATCCGCTATGCAGATGATAGCGATATTTTTGCAGTCAGTTTAAACAGTTTACATCAACTAATAAACAAAGTAAATAAAGTAAGTGAAAGATTTGGACTACAAGTAAACATATCAAAAACTAAATTTGTGGTTATTAGCAAAAATAAAATTAGAGTCGTCCAACTGCTTATCAAGAATACACCAGTGGGCCGAGTAAAACAATTTACCTATCTTGGAACAATAGTAAACGAACAATGGGATTACTCACAGGAAGTAAAATGTAGAATAGAGAAGGCTGGGTGTGTATTCAACAACATGACCAAACTCTTTAAAAGCCACAACCTTAATCTGGAGATAGAAGTAAGGCTCCTACGACGTTATATCTTCTCGATATTATACTACGAAGTTGAATCCTGGACATTTAGTGAAGCGATGGGGAAAAAACTTGAAGCCTTCGAGATGTGGCTATGCAGAAGAATTATAACGATATCATGGACGGACAGGATGACCAACAAGACTGTACCACGAAGAATGGAAGAAAGAGAAGTGATGTATATGATTAAAAAGAGAAAGTTTGAATATCTCGAACACATAATGAGAAACAGCACTAAATACAGATTACTGAAAATCCTTCAAGGCAAAATATTCGGAAAGCGAGGAATTGGGAGAGGAAGAATATCATGATTAAAAAAACTGAGGAAATAGTTCTACACAACAACTAATCTATTTAAAGCATCAGTTAATAAAATAATTATAGCCAAAATGATCACCAATATTTGAAACGAATAGACACCAAAAAAGAAGAAGGTTCTGGCATTGTTTATTGCCTCTAGTAATTGTGTGCAGTAATATTTTTTCTGTGACTGGAAAAAGCTTGACTTTTATCTCTGTTGACAGTTAATAAAATATGACTTTTCATGAAATTATTTTTTTTTTCATAGTAAAAAAATTAGTACTTTTTTACAAGATACGTATACATTTAAGAAAAGGAAGATATTTAATTTTAGAATATTTTATTACACAAAAGTTACTTTTTCTTTATATCAAAACCACAATTATTAATTTAACACTCCGATGCACGACCGCTTTTAGAATTACATGAGTACACGACGGTGGTCTGTCAGGACCAAAAGTTGTGTAATTTTTTTTTCTAATTTTTGGTACATACAAATTAAAATTCTTTTGTTGTAATACCTATTGATGTATGTTTATACTATGTCTTAAAAAATGTTAATTCTTTTTTTTTGTATAGATATATGACGTCAAATAAAAACACTAATTTTTGATAATCGTTTTATTGCTAATTTACAAAACTATAAAAAAATTTAAATGAACAACAAAAATTATGTTTTTGTATAAAGAATATGTGAAACAATTTACTTATAAACTCAAAACTTAATATTTATTCCCAGCGCGGAAACTATAATAACTTAAAATACGTTAATTATTAAAGTATGATTTCCTGAACATTCTGCGCATATTGCTGTCATATGCTCCATGCAAACTTTTGCAAAATTAGCAAAAATAACGAGTTCTTCGTTTTTTGCAATACTTACAGTAACCTTTTTTATTTGGTGGTGGATCTAGTTGTTGTTAGATTGGCCGACCAGAATATTTATCTATTGCACTATGGATGTATGCAATACCAATGGACCAACTTTATCCCAAAGCTTTTACAAATAATCTTTTGTTTTAATAAAATCCATATCTGGATTATTTTATCTAGTAATAATGAACGCATGAAAGCTAGTTACATTAAGAATTCCATAAAAAATAACTAATGGCCAGCGCTTAGTATTTCTAGCAACATTGTATGATGAAATCATTTTGTTAGCCTTATCTACGCCACATTTTGTATCATTGTAAAATAATACATATTCGGGTTTAGATCATTTTTCATCAAAATTATCAATGTCATGTAAAGATGATATCATTAAAACGTTTTTTACTTTTGTTTGGTACAAACGACACTACCGTAAGTATTTCTCGAAAACGAAATATAGACGAGTTAACAGGACGACCTTTTATATTTGAAATGATTGTAGGAAGTTCTCTTTTATTACTTTTTATAGTACCTGCGACAGTAAGTCAATGATCCGCTAAAAGCTTCTGGACAACTGAATAACTAGTAAACCATCGGTTCATGGTAATATTTCTTCCTGACCCAGATAAATGTTGACACATTCTTAGAGTAACCGCTTCAGTGGAATTATCAACTTTGTAGGGACCATCAGGTTGTTGTCCTGCATAAATTTCCATCTGACTTCTGTAAAATGTTCGTTAATCTGTGGTTGCAAATATTTTTATGCCATATTTTTTTGGATTATTTTGAATATACATTCTGAAATTGCATTTTCCCCGAAAATGAAATAGCATTTCATCTAATGTTACATATTCTCCTACACTATAGCAATTTTTCCAATTTTGAACAAACAGTTCGAATATCTCTCTTATCGGAGCTAACTTGTCCACTTCTCGTCTTTCTGCTCTAGTTCGTTTATCGTCAAAACGTAAAACTCTTAGAAGGAACCTGAATCGTCGTTGTGACATAGTTGCTACAAATAATTCACATCCCATGCCATCTTGTTGCCAAAAGTCTTTCAAATTTTTTCTTGCACCATGATCTAAGCCAGCTAAATACAATAAACATAAGAACGTTTTTATTTCCGTAATTGTTAGCTGGGTATCGTTTTTATTTTTATATTTGACATACTTCTCTAATGTTCTAATAATTCCACTTAGCAATAAACTCCAAGATTCAATTAAATTCATTGAATTTCTAGCTTTTCTAATTGTGCCTGGTACTTGGGAGACAATATTTACACTACGAGTACGGAAATTTTTAGGACCTGCCAGTTTTTTCCATTTTGTTCCATCTTTCCCAAAATAGTATAAACGCCTATCAATATTATTAAGTTCGCGATAATCTTCGACACTATCTTCATTTTCTTCTTCCACCTCTTGCTCAGTATCAGTATCGTGATAACTAATTTCTTTATCGCCAATATCACTAATCGAACTGTCGGAATAATGTATTTCGTCATCACTTGATAATAATTCTTCATATATCTGCATAAGACGCTGCTACTCTCATTCATATGGATCCATTGTAAATTATAAAACTAGACACAACTTTCTATAACAAAATTAACAAATTATTATCAGAGAACATACGAACACAGAGAAGCGACACGAGGCCCGGAATTCGTGTCTCTTTTCTGTATACGCATGACCCAAATAAGGTGCTTTACTGTCAAAAACACGTGCGTTTTCTTCAACTTTAAGTTGCTTACGATAGTCCGTAGGCATCTGTGGTAAACTCTCGACTATACAAGTCTGATACAAGTGCATTTGACCATTTATCTAATTATTTAGTAGTTAAATGTTTATAGTTATAGTTATAGTTAAAATATATAAGTTAAATATATATAAGTTTATAGTTATAGTTTATAGCTAAAAGTTTAATTTATAAGTATTTAAAATGTCTTCTGGTTATTGTTGTGCGTTTCGCGGATGTTCATCTGTGACAGGAAAAGGAATAAGTTTATTTAGATTTCCTAAGAATAATAACAGGTAATTACTATTGCTTTGTAATTATTATTAGTTATTACATAATAGTATTAATTTGACTTTGAGTAAGCCGACACCGACGTGTCCGCCCGAGCTCTCGTAAAGTGAAGCAATAAAAAAATAAATTTTGGTTTGCCAAGGGATAGTTCAGAATAAAAACCAGAGAACTACGAACACACATTAAATTTATTGTCTCCGAAGGCTCAGGTCAAAAAATCAACACAGATGTTGGCCTACTGGTGTGAAAGCGCTCGCAGACAACAATACGAATATAGTATTTTTAGGAAATAAAAATATATAGAGGGTTTTATACACGAGAATATTTGATTTAAATGAAACAAAGAAATTCCTAAAATGCTCAAACTAAAAATTTTTGGAAACATAATTAGATCGAAAATTGGGAAAATCTTAAAATTATAACAGAACAAGACTTCAAAATAAAAACATGATTGCAAATAAACAAACTTACATTAACACAACTTCAAATATTTGCTGTCTTTTTCACCAAACAAACTTACATTAAATTATGAAAAAACTAAATGCTCATCTACTTTTTGCTATATACAAAAGTTGTCTGTCAATGTTTAATTCGTTAAATATAAATAACAAAGATCAAATATATGGATCGGAGTACATAACATATTTAGGGAATAAATATTTAAATGGGAATTACAAATAAAAAATATTAAAACTTTATTTATTGTATATCTCAATATTTAGTGACAATTTTGAGACTTAATTAGGAGAAAACTGTAAATTTATTAAGATGAGATATTGACAAAAGTTAAATACTTCATTACTTACAATACACTTAGAATATACTAATACTCTTATTGTTGTAAGTAATGAAGTATTATTTATAAATACAAAAAATTCTTTGTTTAAAATTTGTTCTGTTAAAAATTTGTAGTGCCAAAATGTGGATAGAAGCTTGCAGACGAGAAGATTTATTGTTAAAAATGGATATACTTTATAATAGTTATAGGATTTGTGAACTACATTGTGAAGATAATCTTATTGTCAAAAAAAATAATATAATAAATAATATAATAATAAATAATATAATAAAAAATAAATTATATCTTGTATCAACACAAGCCAAAAAGAATCGGTGTATTATTGTATTATCAACGTCAACATCAGAATAAACAAAAAAGTATTTTCATCTATGGTTCCATCAATACGATTTTCACCATTACTTTGCGTTGTGCGATGTATTTGCAACCTTTTGTAAATCAAAAATAATTACACCATTTAGAATGTCAACAAAAGCCGGCCCTGCATGTAATTATTTTTTCAGTGCAATATTTCATATTTATTGAAAGTCAACATAAATGCTCAATTTTATTTAAGAATTTATATTGTGTAATATGCCCACTGACTATTAAAAAATAAGGTGCTTTCCTGTCATTTTCACTCGTTGGCGGCTTGCCCACGCAAGATCAAAGGAGTGTCGCTTCTCTGCGTTCGTAGTTCTCTGTTATTATCACATCTGCGAGTTTCTTACAATTCTGTGATTCCCCGAAATGCTTAGTTTCGCCTCTTAATACAAGATGGCATCCAAATGTTAATATAATTTGAATAATCACATCAATACTCGAGGGTGGTCTATTAGGACATTTTCAAATATATTTCGAAAAGTAAAAAAATTCACGTTTTATCTACAACATTATTGTTTTAAAATCCTGAATTTTAAAATCCTGAACGGTACACAAAAGGTTAAAATAATATAAAATGTTTATTTAGGGTCATGTCAATTTTTAAGAATGGTGTATCCTAATAGACCACCTCGTGCATCGACGGTGGTCTAACGAGTGTTAAATGCATGAATGACATTTTCAATGGGTTATACGGTACAACAGTTGAATTTTCGTGTTGAAATCATATTTTTCTACCATGGATACAATCGCCTTTGACGTCCTTTTAGCACTGTCACACGTTCTAAGCGCAAGTTATAACCACCAACTAAAATTAACACTTTTTTCCCTTTTACAATAAATAACTATTTATTAAATAGTGGATAAAACTTACACCTTTTTTCACGAATATTTTTATCTAAAAAATATTGTATTTTAAACCAAGCATGCACCCTTTTGTAGTTTTATTTTTATTTCGCAATTATTATGTTATTCCATAAATAATAATAAATATTTATCACCTCCTAGTTTTTCCTAGATTTTCAAGTAATATTTACTATCCGACAACATTGCACCGTTAAAACATTCACAAGGAACAGCTGTTCGTGAATGAAGTAGTGGGAGAAAGGCCACAGAAAGGCCGATTGAGCACACATCGTACATCGTCAACAATCCAAAACAGTTCAGTTTCAATTCGCTTACAGAGAGGTTTTGTACGTATGAAAGAGCGCACGGTCAGTGACAGGTCAGAACGTGTTTGTGGACTTTGTGGTGCAAAATGGTCCGTAGTTTAACTCAGTGGACGAAAACTCTGAGTTTCCCCGCCAGAATTTCGCCGAATAAGAGTTCGAAAGAGAGTATTAATATCCATCAAATTAGTGTCACTCCTTCCTTGAGCAACAATTCTTTAACAAAAAATAACGACATCAACAGTATGATGAACACTCATGCATCTTTAACAGAAGTTAATCAAGTAAGTACTTACCAATATTTTCTGAAAATTCGGAACTTACATGACAAAAATTAGATAAACTATTATTGCAAATTAAACAATAAACAAAATACTTTTATAAACATAAGTAAAATAAAAATTGATACAACTCATTCAAAGTGGGACAGAAGTTGCAAGAAGTAGTATCTAAAAAACAAGCAAGGCTTTGTATCTTATCAATATTTGCTAAAGGAATAAAATCTGAATATTACTTCTTGGAGTTATGGCTCTTCAGCATTTTGATTATTTTCTTACTTTATAACGCTCATTATTTAGTTTTGATAAGCAAAACATTTATTATTCGGTTCTTTTTATATGTATTAACAATATATACAACATAAATATATTAACAAAACTACTTAAATACGAATACGAATTACCATAAATATAAATACTACAATGATTTTTGTTTTAAATGTTTGTAATAGCAATAAAAACAATGTATCTGAGTATAACTTTATAAACTTCAACTTTTTTCGATTTGTGGACTACCCATATGTATATGGACTTCATTCAGCTCTTCAAAATTCTTTATTTTTATTCCTATATTTAGACTCCATAAAGTTATTCGCTATTTATTATCATTGAGTATATTCACTATATTCGTTATTAGTATTTAATTCTAGTCATTCCAGCTCCTCCCAATTTTGAAACATTTTGCTCTATAGTTATATTAAATAAATATTTTTTTCTCTATCAAAAAGATTAGACATACCATTGATAGAATGATGATGAATGATGATTCTACCAGTTGTATTAAAAATGTTGTAGACTAGTGAATCTTCTCTTTATTGACTTTGTGAATAACACGTCATTGTAATAAGAAATAAGTTAGTTAAGGGATAAGTAACTGTGACTGAAGAAGGCAAACTAATGCTGGAATACTTTGCTGGGAGGTTTTTTCTTTAATAATCAATATGAAAATTGAACTACGCTTTTATATTTATATTTTGTCATATTGTGGATTTTTTGCTTATTTTAAGTTTACTTCCTATTCCCTGTTCTGGTATTCTTTTGGCTAATGATTTCTACAATGGCGTTCTTTAGGGTGTTTTCACATTCCTCTAAATAATAGAAATTTAATTAAAAACATTGATATCTATTTCCAATAACTGTTTGTCTGTGTTTTCGTTTTACTACTTTACAATATCGTAAAATATGTATCTATATATTTATCAATTTCTATCAATAATTTTGACTGCGTTGTAACACTATTTTCTCGGAAATACAATAACAAAGTTATCTAAAAAAAGTTAAAATATTTGATAAGCAGCATTTGTTAGATGCTAGTCAATGTACTTTTATTTCTCCCAACTTATTGGATTCTCATACATTTTTTTCAACGCTGTATTTGTTTTTCTTTTTACCCATACCCAATTTCCCATTCCATAGTGTTCCTCCAAACATTTTTTCAACGATATTATTTTTTTTTGTTAATCATAATTCTCTGTAGCGTAAGTTTAGGTCTTTGGGTGAATGTCGCTTATAGGTATTTTTCTACCTCTTTAGACCTATATTTTTCCTCCTACTGTTATTGTTAGGTATTATCATTGTATTTATGTATACTCCGTACATTTTTCTTTTACTATTGCTTTTAATATATGTGTACTTCTACCTAATTACCACTACAAGATTAACGAATGTTAGTCATCGGAGTGTTCCTTGGTATATGGTTTTATACATTTTATACATTGGACATAATGTAGCTTCAGTTTAGGGGAGAGGGAGGGTTTGTTGACTTATTTTTTCAAAGAATAATTTTTACTGATTTATTTTTTGCATACTGTTAAATTCAAATGTGTCAGCTGCTTCTATACTCCTTCAGGTATTGTCCATTCATTTTCAATGTATTCGAATTCTCCGTAGAAAAAAGTGTCAAGCAAATTTTGACTGTCTTGCAAAATAAGTCAACTAGCCCCGGGTGAGGATTTAGTTGACTAACGGCTTGGGGTTAGTTGACTCCATATTTTCTTAGTGATAGCGTAACCGTATAACAGTGACCAAACACAAATGCAGATTAAATTTTTCACGTTTATTTTGGCCGTTGACATTAAGAAAATCTAACAATTAAAAACGAAACTCACAAATCATCATCTGAATTATAATTAAGTAATGCACATAAAAAATGTGATATGACAAATGTTTGTGTATTTGATGTAAGCCCATATGCTGTAATCCCAGTCGTCACATCTAGTGCTATTTCGGTAGGGTTCTTTACATACTAAGCACATACTCAGTTTCGTTTCACCCTGGATATAGATGGAATCGGGGTTTTTTCCAGAAAAATAGAAGGTTGTCTCTTCTTCCGTGATTTTCTCGAATTTTGTAGACCTGCTATTAAAACCGGCTTTACTTTTTCAGTGGAAAGCAATATCTATTTTTGTCTATCAAACTGTATTTGCAGACAAATTGTCGCTGACATCTGGGAAATGTTCTAGAATTCTCCATGATTTTACCTTGCTCCACTGTTGAAATATTTCTGTTGTTTTCGGTAGCGTTTCCTTCTTTATTTGCTGCTGTAGGCCTGTCTGCCACATGTGTTGGTCAGAAGTCACTATCTGTGAAGATTGGCCCATTCAGAGGACATATCCTTGTTTTACCGAACCCAGCCGTTATATTGGTTGGCGTAGCAGCTAGAGGCAGACTCAATTTTACAATGTCATTAACATCATATATTAAAAATATCAAATGAAATCGGGTGTTATTTTGCCGGGTGTATAAATTACGTCAAATTAAGTATGGTCAATGTATGTTACCAAGTTGTAATTACTTACCAAGGATGATTCTAAATTTCTCCTTCTCACCGACACAAAACTCAAGCGACCATAATAGTGATATTTTAAAAGTTCCTTAAAAAAGTAGGAGCAGAGTGGACAGTTCAGATATCGTATCTAAAGGCAATTAGTCAACTAACCCCTTTATTAAACTAGGCCTGTCTCCCCTACTCGTTCCGTATATGTTTCTGTTACCATAATGTGTTTTAAGAAAATACGCATATTTATAACCAACCGTAACATTAAAAGATTTAGGCTGGCTATTTGTTCGTATCATCACTGTTTTTTTAGTATTGTTTAAGTTTTCTATTACTTCTGTGATCCCGTTTTCATTACACAGATACAGCTTTCTTATTTAGCATGTTGCTACATCGGCTCTTCTGCATCGCATTCTGTTCTAAGTATATACTTTCTTCAAAATTTCATCCGAGAATTTTTTCCATATACTCAGTCATTATCTCTCCATCACTCACAAGATTCTTTCCATTTCCCAAAAACACAACTGAAAGTAATAAACATATAGGAAAAATACCATAAATAAAAAGAGTGGAATATAAGGTTGCATTAACAGATTTTGGGAACAAAAAAGAATTAATATATACAAAGCAGTCACTGATTTAATTTCTTTAGCACAACGAAAAAAAAAAAAAAAAAACAACAACTGCTAGTTGAAACGGACCAGAGTACACAACTAAAGATCCACTACTTAATACCGAAGTAGCATACAGAAATGAAGCTATTATAATAAAGGGCTAGAGAACGCTGCCAATGAAGGTAGCTACAAATAAAGGAAATTTGCCATGTTCTTATAATAAATCACGAAAGAGGCGATATAATATTAATTTAATTAAACATGGAAAACATAAAATGATAAATTAACGAGAAAAATAATATATATTTTATTTCACTATAAGTACTAAAGTTAGAAAGTGAATAATAAGTTAAATTCTGCAAAGATTTTAATATATATTTTTACTTTGTTATTATCTGTAGGAAAATAAGCCACAATCCTTCACAAAATTATTTAGTGTAATGTTCCAACCACCTGAACGGCCGCTGCCACGACAAATAAATTTTATGGATTAAATTGTCAATAATGATAGTTTTAATCTCTACAATGTAAATTTAAAAAAATGTATTTATTTTAATGACTGCACATCTGATGTTCAGAACATTTATTTATCTGTTGAACATCTGTTGCAATCTGGCAACTACTATTTTGAACGTTGTGACACTATTGCCAAATTTATCCGCTAATCTGTGAAAGGCAATTGCAAATTTTTTTTCTAGTAACTAAGTAACTGCAACTAATATCGAAAGAAACAAATAATTAAAAAAAGACCAGATATTTCATAAAATAATATAATAAAAATGTACTGTTTTTAACCTTTTCTTAGCGCAAATGCAAATTTGTGTTTTATTTAAGTTTCTTTGTAGCGAACCTCATTCGGAACGTTCTATAGACTTAGCCCAATAAAGAAAGTTAGGACCGCACTATCCAGGATAAAGGATGACCGATCCCCAATTTCTGGAACTGTTCCTGCCGATTTACCAAAGTTAAGAGATCCTTGTCTTTGGAACAACACCGCAGCAAATATAAAGCTGCTGCCAACAAATGCAAATTCTATCTTATTGAAAAACAAGTAAAAAAGGCAACAGAATAAATGCCAATTGTTATCGAGGTTTGTTTATAAATATTACAAGCTTTGGTTCAGTAAAGTTATTAATAATAAAATATGAGGAAACATCGGTTATAGAATTGGATATGAAAGTGGTCTTACACCAGATAGATTATGTGCAGGCAGGTAATTTTTTAACAGATAACAGAAAAGTTTATAGGTGTACAAAGGATTAACACTCTCCTATTTGATCTGTCCAACTTAATAGTTGGAAAACGCGATATGGTGGAATGGGATCTATAAAGAAAAACAATAGAAGATCAAGTTGTGATAGCCCTCTACTCATATGATGTAAAATAAATAATAAAATGGCTATATGCTGAATATAAAAATTGGGAATTTCATAAAGTCTGAAAAAAAAGAGAATACCTAACAACCAAGTGAAGAAATTCAAATACCTCAGAGCATAAATTGATCAGAAAGGATTGGGAGGAACTAAAATAAAACAGAATTCAACAAAGTAGGCAAATTTTAGGAAATAATTCATTCTGGTAGGTTTATTTATTATCTTAAATGCAAATAAAAAGAAAAGAGTGGAGTCATGATGGAATCAGAATTCAAAATGGAAGCAGAAGAAACAGTAGTGGACCGAATATTGGAGACCACCAGAAAGAAGGAACAGGGTAGGCCAAGCAAATCATGCAATGAATCAGAAGAGAATAAATGTCAGAAATTTACGAGACGAAGATGTCATGTGACAAGAGAGGGTTTACTTAAGATGGAAATTCGGCTGTTGTATTGTAAATTTATCGCTAATACATATACTTTCTTCCATAGTTTTATCGTATATTATAATATTTGTTTTCAATTTATCTTTTTCCTTCACATTTCTTTTGGTTCGTTTTTTTCGATCTATTTTTCTACTTCTTCCGTATTTTTGTTCAATATTTTAACTAAATAAATATATCTAGAATCTAGAATATGTTTACAGTGGGAATTAGGTATCTACAGTAAGAGATAAGTTATTTTCCTTTGTAAATATTTATTCCTATACATATATGTACATACTTAAAGTATTTTCATTCTAGTATTCATGAGGATTTTAAGTATTTCATTGCTATTTTAGGCGTTTCATTGCAAGGTTCGTTTGTTTCTTAAAAAGGAAGCGCCATAACATTATTGTTGGAGTGTGACCTTCACCAGTATTTAGTTTGTGGCGATGGTAATTAAATAAACGATAAGGATTAACATTTACATATATAGTGTAAGCTTTGTAATGATAATACATTTCATTCGACTACCAAAACTTTTTATAACTTTTGCAGTAAAAAGTATGGTATGTTTTCCCAATGATGTTTAAGGTTTTTGTAAGACGATTGTCTTTATTTGGGGTTTATTTATTAAGTTTAAAGATTAGCAATTAATGACAATACGATATCAAGAATCCAATAAATCTAAATGATCTAACTTACTTGACTTGTGTATGCACTGTAAAAAAAGTTGGTTACAGTTACAAAATAAGACAGACAACTAAAACGGCTAAAATTTTTATGAGACAGAATAAGAACAGACTAAGAATAATAAATAAAATTAAAGAAGATGCTATCTATGTCCACCACCAACGTCTCTACCTAACGTAACTCTTCTGCTTATTGAGTATGCAACATTGTTTAGGACCCACGGAGTATAATTTTTAAACTTCTGACCACATTGTATAAAAAATTCCACAATAAAATTCAAATTTTGTAGCGTTGTATGAATTCGAGCCCCGTCTTGCTAAAAATATCTTTTTATTAATTCATGATATTATATAAATTGATTTACAAATTTAATTAAAATTTCCTGACTGTACCTGTCAGCATTAAGAATCCCTTCAAAAATATGTTTCCTTAAATACTTCGCTTGCTTATAGCAGCCCAATCTCCAAGTTTCTGTGGATATAAAGTCGTTTCGATAAAACAATGCGGGTTATCTTTACCACATCCTCACATTCCGAGAATTTCTGTACCAACAAAGATGAAACAAACATTCGTTAATAAAAGAGGTTTCGTCTAATACATCATCATTATTATTGCAATTGTTCAGAAACTAATTACAGAAGGCTAGCCTTTGGGGATGGTTGTTTAGGGTAATTTCATGAAAGGCTTATAAATGGTACGGGTGAAAAGAATACGCTGGCAAGTTCCATATGGGGAATCTTCCTGTTGATATGAACGCCGAATTGGTATATGTGGTTGATCTACAATCAATAACTGTTCTGACCAGTTCATGTTTTCTTCAGTCCGCACTTTAGGCCCTCCTGTCCCTGGCTTTTGAGTTACGATTCCCGTTTCTCTATAAACATCTACAACGCGAAGAATAGTTCTGCAAATACCGTCATAATGAACCGCAACATTGGGAAATTCGTCAAAAAAATCTTCAAAATCATCTCGGTTGGAGTAAACCTATTCTCCGTTAATTCTTTGGCCATTTCTAAAATACATTTCGAGCATAGATCGCCTTTGTTTATTCGTGAAAATCATTTTTAATAATAATTTTGTTTACTAAAATTTGAAAAGTCAAAGTTGACGTAAACTGACAAGTATATCTGAATAATGATAGACATGTACTGTATAACTATCTCTGTCCTTCAGAGCCCACTACGATGACAATAACTTTGGATCAGTGGATATCTTATCTTTATGTATA
Organism: Diabrotica balteata; assembly: GCA_918026665.1. Taxonomy (NCBI): domain Eukaryota; kingdom Metazoa; phylum Arthropoda; class Insecta; order Coleoptera; family Chrysomelidae; genus Diabrotica; species Diabrotica balteata. The sequence continues at coordinate 43,980,389 of OU898278.1, forward strand.
TACGTATCTTTTACCCCTAATTCTTAATATTGATCTCACAAGCTACATTTTCATACCAACATAAGTTTCATTTCCATTTGTTGTTTTTCATTCATATTATGATGTTGAGTAGTTAATATTTTTGCTCATTTATAGTTTATTCGTCTTCCGGGTTTGGACCGTGTCATTTGTGAGTGACCCAAAACTGGGTTCATCTCGACGTTTCGCTACAATTGTATGTAGCTTCTTCAGGAGAACAAAGAAATAGAAAAAATAGAAAAAGAAGAAAACAAAAGAACAGGAAGATGGGTAGTTAGCAACGGTAACTCAGTTACTCAACGCAACCAGAGGCGAATACTAACTACCAAGATGGGCATTTGGTCACAGTAACTCAACTACTCAACGCAGCCAGAGGTGAAAACCAAATGCCAGGACAGGGATTCACGTCCAACAGCTCAGAACACTAACGCGTCGAGAGGCGGGGAGTGAATCCGACGATTACTCCGCTACCGCTCTATTTATAGTCGCGGTGCCTGTCGTGTCGGGACGTATCGGCACACTTCGTGGCGCGAACGTCAAGAAGCGCGCGCTGGCCAATCATGTGGCTGCATCGTGGTGGCGGGACCGGACGGTGGCTCTAGACTGAGATTCCAGATGGGAGACAAGTAGTATCCTTCCTCTCGATTGATATTATGGGGATTTTTTCGGATCTCTAGAGATTCGCGGATTTTCCTGGAATAAAGGAAGGGGCTCTTAGAAATAATATGGGTTTTTTCGAACAATATGGAATGACCGGTTTCTTGGCAGTGTTCGGCAACTGCAGAATGGGAGAAAAGACCTGATCGAATGCATCTTTGATGCTCTTGAATCCGAGTTTTGACGGAACGACCAGTTTCGCCAATATACACATGTCCACATGAACAAGGAATAGAATAGACACCACAGGAAGATAGGGGCGGTAATGGGTCCTTAGGAGAGGGTAGATATTGTGAGATTTTCTTGGGTGGTCGAAAAGTAGTCCTGATACCTTCTTTGCGAAGAATTTTGCCAATCCTATCAGTGACATTTCGAATATACGGAAGAAAAGCCACAGGAGTATTACCCGAAGATTCTGAATTTGTTGTCCTAGGGTGTAAAGGGGGATGTAGATGTCGGTGTGTAATATTTTGAATTGTGGACTTGGAGTAACCATTGGCGACAAGGGTTTTTTGCAGATGGCCAAGTTCTTCTCTAAGGTTGTCGGGTTCAGAAATCGAAATGGCCCGATGGATGAGAGAGTTGATCACAGAATTCTTTTGGGCAGGATGGTGGTGTGATGAAGCATGTAGGTAACGATTCGTGTGAGTCTTTTTTCTATAAACAGAGTGACCCAATCGGCCATTGGGCTTGGAGGTGACTAACACATCGAGAAAGGGAAGGGACCGATTATTTTCTACTTCCATTGTGAATTTTATACTCGGATGTTGTGAGTTAAGATGATCTAGGAAGGAAGAAAGGGTATGTTGACCATGGGGCCAGATGATAAATGTATCATCAACGTAGCGGAACCAGACTTTTGGTTTTAAGGGGTAAGATTCTAGGGCTAAAGACTCAAAGGCTTCCATGAAAATGTCAGCAATGACAGGGGAAAGGGGAGAACCCATTGGTGTTCCAGATATTTGTTTGTAGAAATTGCCTCTAAAAGAAAAATATGTTGAAAGGAGGCATTTTTCGGCAAGATCTGCCAAAACCAAAGACTTGTTATCATTGGTCAAGTGATCTCGCAGAACAACTAGAGAGTTATGTATGGGGATATTGGTAAATAGGGATGATACATCGAAACTGACGAGAATGTCTTGGGGATCGACTGTGAGAGAGGAGATTAAGGTGATGAAATGTGTGGAATTTCGGACATAAGAAGAGGTACGACCAGTATAGGTCTTAAACTGATTGGACAAGTACTTTGCGAGTTTGTAGGTAGGAGAGTTAATCGTAGTCACAATGGGACGAAGAGGTACGTTATCTTTATGGATTTTCGGAAGACCATAAATTCTGGGGCAGATGGAGTTTTTTGGAACTATGGACTTCTTAACATCATCGGAAAGATCGGCCTTTTCTCCCATTCTGCAGTTGCCGAACACTGCCAAGAAACCGGTCATTCCATATTGTTCGAAAAAACCCATATTATTTCTAAGAGCCCCTTCCTTTATTCCAGGAAAATCCGCGAATCTCTAGAGATCCGAAAAAATCCCCATAATATCAATCGAGAGGAAGGATACTACTTGTCTCCCATCTGGAATCTCAGTCTAGAGCCACCGTCCGGTCCCGCCACCACGATGCAGCCACATGATTGGCCAGCGCGCGCTTCTTGACGTTCGCGCCACGAAGTGTGCCGATACGTCCCGACACGACAGGCACCGCGACTATAAATAGAGCGGTAGCGGAGTAATCGTCGGATTCACTCCCCGCCTCTCGACGCGTTAGTGTTCTGAGCTGTTGGACGTGAATCCCTGTCCTGGCATTTGGTTTTCACCTCTGGCTGCGTTGAGTAGTTGAGTTACTGTGACCAAATGCCCATCTTGGTAGTTAGTATTCGCCTCTGGTTGCGTTGAGTAACTGAGTTACCGTTGCTAACTACCCATCTTCCTGTTCTTTTGTTTTCTCTTTTTTCTATTTTTCTATTTCTTTGTTCTCCTGAAGAAGCTACATACAATTGTAGCGAAACGTCGAGATGAACCCAGTTTTGGGTCACTCACAAATGACACGGTCCAAACCCGGAAGACGAATAAACTATAATTCTGACTCTGGCCGTGGAAGCCTACGATTTCATTTTTGCTCATGTTTTCGAAACCCTAAGAGCATTCTTTTATTCTAATTCTAATTAATAAGTTGTAAATAATATACCAAGAAACACGTTGGTGTATATAATACAAAGCAGATGTGTAACAGTAGGGCAGGAGTGAGAAAGTTGTTTTTGTTATTCCATAATTTACGACCTAATGGATAAATATTACTTATCTGAATATTGAGTAACAAATAAGTTTTTAAGTAAGTAAGTAAAGATAATATTCATAAATACAGAAATGACACATCCATTGTGTTTTACACTATTCGAGATTCCAGTGGTGGATCTAGAAATTGTCTGGGCTGGGGGAACTTTCAATGAAACACCAACAAACAGACAAAAAGATCAACCCAAACAACATAGAAGATATAAATAATAACATATATTCATTAAGTTCCTTTCATTTTCCCAAGTAGTGGGTTTATTGAGATGAGTTTGTTTGTCTGTGGTTTAAGTTTCATGTCATCTAATATATTTTTATGGATTTTGACCTTGTTTGGGGAGAGGAGGAAATTTCCTCATCCCCCGTATATCTGCCATTGCGAGATTTCCTACATAAAGTTCTGCAGCTGTTTTCTTGTGGCATTCACTCATCCAATCCGAAAATCGTTTTCAAAAAGATGATGTAAGAGTTTTGTTGAAAAGAGTGTGTAACAGCCAAGTAGGGGTTATATGACATTACATCTTGTAATTGTACTCAAAACTTTTAAGCATTTTTTTAATATAATATATTAAAAAGGCACATAAATGCCTTATATTCTAGCAATCTCTTTTTTCTTCTGAAATAAGAATGAATACTGTCTTCGTGCAAAATAAACCTGGTTTTCTTCTTCTAAGTAATGTTGTTTTGTCAATTATTTGCAATATTTCTTGTTCATAGTTTTAGAGTAGTGTTAATGAATATATTTGTCGGATAGTTTTTCGTGTCTTCACCTAGCCAATTTTGGTTTATTTCTTAGTTTTTCGAGTTCTATTTAATGCCTTGTTTTGAGATAATTGTTTAGTGTTTCTCGTAAGACCGCTTCTAGTTCTTTTTTGAGTAAGTTTGTGAGAAAATGGAGTAACTCTTTGTCGTTGATGTTGGTGATTCCAACCAGTTCTTTCATTTCATTCCATAAATATCAGTGTTTGTTTTTTTTGTCCATATAATTCCATATTTGTTTTTCTAATTAATTCTTGGTTTCGCTTCTTCTTGTCTTCTATTTTTTGTAATATTCTGTGGTTTTTAATGCTCTGTACTTATGTTTCTGTCATTGTGTTTTAATATCATAAGTTTGATATTTCTTTTTATTGTCTTAGGTCCTAATGCTACGTGAGCTGGTTCTATTATGTTTAGTTTTAGTGTCCATGTTTCCACACGGTCCTCATCTTTTATGTAATTTAGCTTAATCTTCTTCCAACCTTTTTTGGTATTATATTTGTTTTGACTCTTTCTATCGATTGATTCTCTATTTTTAGGATAACTTTCGCCTTTCGGTTCTACAAGTAATAAACCATAACTTCTTATATAGAAGTACTCACTGAAAACGGAATGAAAGTAAATATTTACAAAACAAAAGTTCTGCAGATAATTAGGAGACACAAGAGAGGAACGTAAAAAAGAAATTGAAGGAACAAAAATAAACCAACTTGAAACTTTTACATACTTAGGGATAATAATAGTAGAACCAGGATCTCTGGAAGTAGAAATCAATAGCAGAATAGAGAAAACGCTACAACTGTAGCAATGAATAAAAAATTAAAAAAAAAGTTTAAAGCAGTTTATACACTTGTTCTGACTTTTTTCAGCCACTCATGGGTATTAACGAAACGGCAAAAGAGAAAGATACAAGCTATCGAGATAAAGTTTTTAAGAAGAGTTAAATGTGTTCCAAAATGAATAGAATAAGGGAAATATAGATATAAGAAATGAACTGAAAATACAATCCACATCGTACTTTATAGAACAGAGACAGCTGAGTTGGTGAGGTCATTAACACCAGATAAAGATACCATACCACTGAACAGTATGTGGTAAACAAAAATATTGAAAAAACAGGAAGAGCAAAACAGACATGGGATTAAAGTAATCGGAAAGATATTGGAGAGAAGTGGAGCGACATGGACAGAGACGCAAAGATGCTGACACGAAATTGCAAAAAATGGAAGGAATTTGGTAAGAAGTAAATTAAACCTTACATCATTATGTGGTTAACATAATAAGCTATAAATACTTACACATTTGCTAAGATTTATGTTCTTCACTATAATGTTTGCTATGTATATTCTTGATAATTGATAATGTAATCTATTATCGATCTTTGACTCCTTTTATTTTTGTACTAGAACGTGTGAAGTAACCCTGGATTTTATGATTAAAACAATTTTTTTTTGTTTTCAAATCTTTGAAGGAGAGTACCATTAGTTCCCTGTTGCTATTTTTTATATTTTCATTAAATCTTTGTTTCACACCTTGTATTCCAAAAAAACATAAAATATACAAAACCATAATTCATTTTTGTAATGTTTCATAGAATTCAACAGCTGTTATTGGATGCTCTTGTGGTGGTAAGGACTTACGTAAATGTAAAGAAGAATAAGATTTCTGTACAGTGACAAATCTTGTTTGGCTAAAAAACTGTTTGCATTAAAACTATTAAAATTCCCATAAACATATCTTAATACTTTCTTTTTTCTTTCACAGTTAATATAAATTTAGCGAAACCGAACCCATCGAAATTTTTCTCCCACTCATGGACAAGTAGTAATAAAGTGCAACTTTGCAAACGATGGTGACACTATTATCTTTAATTATATTCAAGGCTGATCTAACTATACAAATATTCAGACTTGTTCGCTCTTGTCGGTCGATATCCTGTTTTGTGTAGAAAGAACTGAAAGAAGGACAAACACCTGGTTGAAGTCGAGTGTTCGCTGTTGAATGTCGATGTCGATTATAGTCCGACTACTTCTCCGGCAAATAAGCTGGGTGGTTTCATTTAACTGTTTGGAACAAAAATAGATATTGTACTGTTTTAATCTAACAAGCTTTGTGGATTTTCAAGAATAAAATTAATTAGGTACATAAACAAAAAATATAGAGAAATGTATTACCAAGAAAGTTATCTAGTAGAAATTCAAATTAGTTTTTAAGTAAATGAATCTGCCAAAAACTTTTTATTAACTGACTTTGAATGAAAAAACTAAAATCTTGTAAGTAATAACCTTAACCATTTTGTTAAAATGACAACAGAATAGAAATGAAGCTTTATTCTTAACATCATTTTAGATTACACACCTAGATTTTTTCAAAAGATCAATCTGGAAACATAATAAATAATCAAATTGATAACATAATGATAAAGAAGAGATTACATAATGATTAATTAATGCGTAGCAATTAAAACCCCTTCGCCTCTCGAAATCTCACCTCTCATTTGCCCATCTCTGCCGTGGCAGACTATACTGTTTGTGAGGTACACTTCTATTTGTGAAGGTGCCAACTGCCCTGTCAGAAAATAGTCCACATTTCCTGAACTTGCATTCCCACCACGGCCTCGGATCCGGAATAAGCTCCTTCGTTCACCTTGCCTTTCCGCTATCATTCGCCGATTCTCTCTGCCGCTCTACTATCGTTCTTTATCTCTCATTCTCATCCATATTTCCATCCATCCTCCTCGCATATACCCTTGCTCGCTCTTTGCACAACAAATCGATCGGTATCACCGCTCCAATGACATATAAAACCTCATTTGAAACCGTCCTAATGCGCTAGATGCCCTGAGTAGTATTTGGCTTTTCAAAGTCTCCATCAGCTTATTTACATATAAAGCTTAGAACAAAAATAACATGGAAGAGACAAGTAATGTAAATAAAAATACTCAAGAAGGTTTTTTTCTTGAACGCCGTGTGCCTCGAGTCGTATTTCAGCCAATTGGTTTAGTGTATATCTGGCATTCGTGTGGCTTTGCAACTTTTTGGCTTAGGCTACGTAGCCGGGACCGATGGCTTTACGTGCCCTCCGAAACACGGTGGCGCCTCAGTTAAATTATAAATTGAAATATTTCTGGTGTCAGTGCAAGGATTGAACCCGGGCCGTGCGGCTTTGTAGACCGTATCTAAGCATTCGGCTACGAACTCCATACTAAGTTTATAAAGAGCGGCTTAAACGCATAAAAATCTGGTAGAATTGATAGGGATAAGGATAAAAACGTTTGGAAACTATTTTCTTGTGGCATTTCTATATGATTATACTCCAACATAGTGCGATAGAGCGGTACTGTGGTAAAAATATATAACCAAAAAGTAGTTGTAGGTTATGTGTTTCAAAATTGATGGTTTACTTACCTGCCTTGATCAGGTAGGCTTTTGGTTAAAAAAAAATTCGGAGGGCTGTGTTTTTATCCTTACCATATCAAATTCTGACTGTTTTGTGTGTTTTTTTATTATTATTTGTTTGTTTAATGTGTGTTTCTATAGACTGTATGTTTGTGTATTAAATGTTGCATACTTATGTATTGTGTATGAATTGTAGATAATATTTCTCCAACTTCCTACTAATTCTATTGTTTGGTATATTCTTGTTGTTGACTTCTTCTTTTAGTATTGGCAACCAAAACCTGCTACATTGTGCTGATTAGTTTGCTACACATTTTTCCTCATTAAATAGGGTGGGAGCTGCTTCTTTAACTTCTTTTTCATGTCTCTTTCTTTCATGATTATTGATGCATCTTTCCATTGTACTTTGTGCTCGTTGTTTCAGGCATGTTTGCATATCTGCAATTTGTCGAAGTATTTGTTCTTGATATATGTTTTGTACTCATTTACCCTGACACTTAGTCGTCTTGCGGTTTCTCCTACATAGATGCATTCGCATTGTATTTTATAGATGCAATATTTTGAATGTTCTTGTAATGTAGGTACTTACCTCCTATCCTTTTAAATTTTTCTGATAAACCCTTTACATATGGCATTGTTGTCATCTTTGAATCCTTTCTTATGAGCGTTTCTGGATTGCTTGTTATGTTTTGTTGTTTCCTTTCTTCAGTCTTGTGAAATTCCTTGTTTATAAATGACAATGGATAGTCATTTTTTGTTAAAACCTTTATTAGCAGGTTTTTTCCTCCCGAAGTGGCTTTTCATCGGGGCAGGTGTTTCGAGCTCTATCGTATAATGATTTGATAATTCCTTTTATGATGTTTATGTGGTGGTTTGAGTTGTTATATCTTAATCCGATTTAAGCATAATATTTAAGGATAAAACCGTCATAAATATAATATCTAGGAGGCATAATGAGGAATAGCCAGACATATGAGCTCTTGCAACTGATTCTACAAAGAAAAAAGCACTTTCGTTCGTGATTTACCACTGCAGTTTTTTAATTTTTTTCATTTTCAAATTCTTATGATGGTGGCCAATCGCCTTTGTATATTTGGCTCAATTTAATACCGAGTTGTTTTCTTTTTATTGAAGATGTGCTTCTTTCAGCAGGTTAGTCGTCTATCGATATTGTTACTTAAATATTTTGTGTCGTTTGTCTGGTTTAATTAATTGGTAAACATTTGTCTCGTTTCATTCTCCTCATTATTTAAACGTGTTTCAATTATATTTAGGGTCACTTTTTTGATATTTTTAGGTACATAGCAAAGATTCCGGTGTCATCTACGAAGGTACCAACTTATATTGAATGTCTGTAGTGTATATAAAGGTTGACAGGAATGATTCTTTCTGGTATATCTACTTTGATGTGATGCAATTCGGTGTATTCATCTAGTAACATGAAAACTTTCTAAATCGTAATAATTAAGTAATTATTCACCTATCTTCTTTCTCCCTTTGATAATTAGAGAAAACGAATATATCGATAGTGCAGGATGGAAACCTTATATGTCAAATAATATCAAATTTGGGTTTTTGTTAAATATCTCTACAAAATATCGTGCGTGCTTGACAAATCTCCTATGACAATACAAAAACAAATAAAAGCTATAAAAATATATGGAAACCTCCTTGGTTGTTTATGGTATAAACCAAAAGCTTCCATGTGACAACCCTAGCAGGTGTGAGATGAATGTTGCATTGTTTCAGTCCCGAAAAGATCAATGCGATAAGTGTTGCCAATACAAAGTCGGTAGTATGTCAGAAGAGCTGTATGCAAACCACCTTGAAGCCAAGGAGCACGTCAAGAAAAAGAAAATGGTAAATCGAAAGCTGCTGGAAATGATGCGTTGTGTGTCAATGTGCAAGCAGTCAAGTTGTGCCCATTTTTAAAAGCTTCTACAGTTCATTTCAAAATCAAACTATGTAACCATAATTATACTGTGTACAGTTTAAATAACGCTGAAGTAGACTGTTTCTGGTGGAGGCGAGATTGAAGAAGAATTGAAATAGTCAAATTTCACAAGTTTGTTGATTTTACATTTGAAGGAGTTGGAAGCCAACAATTAAAAAAATTATAAAAATATGGAATGACGGTTGTGACTACTAGAATAAGAATAAAGTTTTATCAAATGCCCTTTTAAATTTAGCAGTTGAGACAAATTTAACTATTCACCAGAAATATCTGCATATCGGTCACACACAAATGTACATGCAGCTATAGAAAGTCGTCTTGCCAACAGAGAAATATACTTGCCATCTAACTATGTGTCAGTAACAAGAGAAGCTAGGCTGAAACCATCTCCATAGCGAGCTCACTCCATAAGATTCGATCTTTTTAAGGACTACACCACCAATGAATTGTACTCCTTCATCAGACCTGGAAAAAAGTATCTGACCCCACCGTGAATGATGTGTGCCATTATTTATATCTACCGACTGGAAAAATAAAATACAAATTGAATTTTGAAGAAGAATTCCAGGTACTACCATATCGGCCGAAATCTCTGTTGGGTAATTTTATCTATTCAGATTCATATAGGACAAGAATGAAAATTGGTGACTTAAAATGGGAGAATCTTCAGCAATTGAAGGCAGCCATACCGAACGATGTTCATTCATTTTATGATTCACTTCCTCATTAACAGCCTGTTGAGACATTTTGAACTTTAATTACCAATTTTTAATTTTTTATATTCAATAATAATTATTTTAGTTTGAACAAAATTGCTTTTCATAATAAATTTACTTTTCATTTCATTTATTTCATTACTACCCGAAAATTACTTTTACTGTAATATAACATTCTAATTGTATTAAGAAATCAATTGCTGTGAAGGAATTGGCTCAGAAGCTATTTAGAGTTATTTCTTTCTCCTGACACTGAGGTTTTTGACATAGAAGGTTTTCATTCTGCACCATCGATATAATATATACCGACGAATATTATGAGACACTTTGATAATCTATGTCTAATTTTAGCCGTAGTTTTCTTCCATCCAAAAATCAGTAACAATATAATTAGTATAAATAAACTCCAATACCATTACACATAAATGCCACCTTTAGTCCGAAGAAATTAATCTACCACTAAAATGAGATACGTAACCAAATAATGTTACAAATACAATATGGAAAATAATTTAGAAATATTGGTTTTCTGTTAATATTATTCTCATAAACGTTACTTTTTGCATGCCTCTAGCAAAATTGCGGAAATATGTATATTGTGGGAGCACCTGCGTTATATTGGAGACAAAATAGCGACGAGGTCGTGAACCCGCCATCCAGCGACATGCAGAAAATTTTGATATTTCATGAGTCATCGTTTCATTTCGTTTTACAATTGTTTCCTACAACCGAAGTCTACAATATTGTCGTGGTCTACTAATTTTTGCGGTAAAGCAATAAACTAGCAAAATTTTAACTAATGCAAGCAATAAAATATTCTATAGGTCAGTAAAAGTTCTTTATGAACTGTGTCGCTATTTGGAGTTCATTATATTCCAATATAATAAAATATATTACGTAGTTTCTACTTTTTTTAAGGCTCATTTTGTACGAAATAGATTATGAAAGAAATTGAAATATTGACATACAATGAAGGGCTAATGTAACGTGAGCAAAGCATAGTTCTTGCCTGAAAACTAATTCTCTAGTGCCATCTTTCCTATTGTAGTATTGGGTTTATTTCTGCATCTTCTGACCAATAAGTGAAGGTGACTGATTGGGTAGATTTTCTGTTTAAATCCTTGATTTTTTAGTTACCGATCAGCAGCACTATAAGGCCTGTCATCCTAGCTCTTTAAGGTTATGGTAATTTTCCGGCAACGATGGCCAAATTATTGTCCCACATACCACAAATTACCAAGAAAATAGTCTTGCCAGCATCAATGTTGGTCCCTTTTCTTCCTCCTTCATGTTCCTACTTCAGTACTTGATTTAGCTAGCTAATCTATGTACGTATTCATTATTTCGTAGAGATGCCTTCATCCACAACAATTAAATTTTGACAAAATTTCTTAAAAGTTCTCAATGGTTTTTAAATCAGTTTTTTAATTATGTATAAACAAGGGATGTTGATAAACTGCGAAGCTTTTAACGCAGATAAAGAATCAGCTACCTAAATTTTATTCACTGCCACCCTAAATAGCCTGCTTTCTTCGTCCTGGACTGCAGTAACCTTCTATTATCTCTTGCTTAATAGTTTGTAGCACTTTATATTTGTGACTCTCATTACATGTTCGAAATACTCCTTTCTCTTCTTGATGAATTTTTACAATTTCAGTAGTCTTATTGAGACTAGTATTTTGGAGTTTCGAATTTTCTCCACCCAAAAAACTTTTAAAACTCTTATATAGCACAACATTTCGAAAGCTTCAAGGCGATTTATCGCCTAAAATAAATCTTATAGACGACGTAAATCTTGTTTTTTCTTCTTCTTAGCCTTCTGTCGTCCATGTTTGGACATAGGCCTCTCCCAACTCCTTCCATCGGTCTCTATCCTGAGCAACATATTTCCAATGTTGCTCAATGTTCCGGCTATTCTTTTAATGTCATCAACCCATCTTATCTGTGGTCTTCCTCTTGGTCGTTTACTTTCGTAAGGTCTCCAATGTTGTATTGTAGTATTCCAACGTTGGTCTTTCTGTCTAGCAGTGTGCTCCATTTAAGTTTTGCAATTTTTATTGTTATGTCCTCGACTTTTGTTTTGGATCTTACCCAGTCGTTCCTCTTTTTATCTGACAGTCGTATACCTAACATTGCTCTTTCCATTGTTCTTTCTGTTGTGGCTAGTTTATTCATGTTTGCCTTGGTTAGGGTCCAGGTTTGACATCCATATGTCATGATAGGAAGGATGCATTGGTTGAACACTTTGCTCCTCAAGTATCTTGTATATATTGCGGTTAAATCTTGTAGAAGACGTAAATACATAAATATATCTATACCATAATATATACCCACGGCTCAAACCGAACAATATCTTTAAGAAAGCGTTAATTCTGCTAACGCGGAATAGAACTATCAATTTTATTGAAAACGGTAAGCATGGATTTGAAAAGAAAGAATGAAATATTTTAGTAATCGCTTAAGCAAATAAATAAGAAATATTATAATGCACGACTCTTTAGGGGAAGTCATGTTTCAACGGTTACAATGTCTACTTGGGTGGTTTTATGTCTGTGCACACGAAATCGTTTCCTTTTTCAGTTTAAAATGAAATCAAATGTTAAAAATATCCAAATGTGTACTATTTCCGTAGAGGAACAATCTGTGGCTAATGACCTCATGTTATAAATCGTTGAGGTTAAAATATCGATATTTTGAATAATCACCACACCTTCTAAGAAAAGCTGAGCATATTGTCTTCTTTGCTTATCGTAATGTCGTGCGGTATGTCGCCCAAAACGCGGTTTATGGTTTTACTAAATATTTACGCTTGAGATAAAATAGGTGATAAACGCCTAGTGCTACAAACCGCAGAAGATAAGTTAATAATGCAATTTTACAGGATGTAAGTGTCTATTATAGAAAGTGATGTGATATTATTATAATTGTTTTAAAGTTGTTTTAAAAATAAAATAATGGTTGCGCAATTTTATAGAATAATATTGTTCGTATGGCTATATCGTTACTAATATATCCTATACTGAAGGTCTTTGAAATGTGCATCTACCAGAGAATTCTGAAGATTTCATGAACATCACATACCTCAAACGAAGAAGTGCTGCAGAGAATAGGCAAGGAAAAAAACTTTTCAACAGATGTGGTTAGAAAACAACATACTGCGTATACGTATCAACAACGAAATAATAAGTACCAATATGTTCAATAATAAAAATAAAGAATGGGAAAATATATTACGAACCTATTTGAAGATCATAGGAGTAATTCACATCTTAATATTATTAACTGCGATGGCCCCTAATAACACACTTTGTGCTAACACAAGCCATACAATCATCAAAAAATGGCAAAGCGACAGATCCTAATGAAATTCCAAATGAAATATAAATACAAGCTTATAAATGATAGCAATGTTTCAGAGGCTATAACTTCGGTTTTCAATATCATTTATACCAGCGACACCTATCTACCTAACATGGTCAGTTTGCAATAAAAAACATAACCGACAGGAACTTGTAAATAACGAAGCAATCCAAGTAGCCAATTTAGGGCAAGTTAACTTAGATGCTGAGCAATCACAGTCACTGTCAGCAATAAGCAGAGCAATGGGTGTTTCATCTTTTACAGCCTTCCCAGTCCTCCATAAATTTTAGTTTTATCCATACAAAATAAAACTGGTACAAGACATAAATGAAAGAAGGTTTTGATTGTCGTCTCGAATTTTGTGATGAAAGGCTCGAAAGCCTGTAAAAGATGAAACACCGATTGCTCTGCTTATTGCTGACAGTGATTGTGATTGCTCAGCATCTAAGTTAACTTACCCTAAAATGGCTACCTGGATTGCTTCGTTATTTATAAGTTCCTGTTGGTTATGTTTTTTTTATTGCAAACTGATCCTGTTGCTCTAAATTTCTGCATCAGTTCAATCACATACTTATAAGTTGCATGTCTATTGTGGTGTGTTTCATTAAAAATTTTAGCAGCAGCTCTTGCACAATTATTATTTTTGTAGTATAAACCTACAATCTCGATTCTTTCTTGCAAACCATTTCAGCGATCAAATTGCACACGTATCAAAATAGTCTATACAAGTTACTTATAACAATTTGTCATTGGCTATTAACCGATTCAAATGAATGTGAAAATAATATCAAAACCTTAATTAATAAAACTTTAATTAAAAGTAAAGTTATTTGTTTCTTGGTTTTTGAAGGTACTACAAATAGTACGTTTAATTATTTAAAAAGTTTAAATTATGCTACAACCTATTTTGTTACTCAATTAAGGTGAGAGACATACTATCTTGTTAAAAGAAAAATTGTGCATTCATAACACATTTAAGCAGTGTATTACATTCTGAATCAGTACAAAAGTAAATCCAAATAAATAAAAAAAGCGGAAGTACTTAAAAAAATAGGGGAGTGAGATGATGCATTTCTCAGCAACTTTACCACCTCTTCCTTGGTCTTTCAACACTGCTTCAACTATTGGTGATTTATCTCTTAATATTCTTACTGTCCTATCTTCTGCCATTCTGCTAATGTGTTCGTTCCATTCCTATTTTGATTTTCTTATATTCTTAGGTGTATTCTCATCTATTCTATTTCTAACAGTCGTTTCGTTTTAGATGTATCGGATTTGGTCTCTGCCGGGTATGTCATTATAGGTCTAATTTTTGTTGCATAGATCTTGGCTTAGATTCTTGTTCTTGTCTCTTGTTCTACAGACTGTATCCTTAGGAGATCATGACTTTATTTGTTGTCGAATTTTTTAATATCTCCATAGCTAGTTAAATTCTGTTTCTAGATATTTAAACTGCATTTCCTGTCTCATTATTTTACCATCGATTTCCGTAGTTGGTGGCGAAATACGATGTTCTTTTCTCCACAATTTGAGGGGTAGAGGTTTCTTGGCGTCTTCCGTTTGGTTGGAATCCAATCTTGTATCCGTGATTTCAGCCTTCCCTTTGAAAGTAGATCTAGTAGAATGTAAAAAAATATATTTGAATTAGGCTGTAGTTGGAATTGGGCGCCTGATTAAAATGAAAATTTACTTGTTTCCTTAAGATACTAAAACTAATTAATACCAATGCAGTATATAACACTACCTAGGAGATTTTATTGTTCTCTTATTTTATCTTTTCATCCATCTTAGTTCTTGTTAGTACATACTTAACTATATTTAAAAAAGAAACGAACAATATTTTTTCTCAATGTCTTTTTTAACCTTAATATGGGTTACTTAATATATTACGCTGATCAAATTATATTGTTAATGTCTTTTTTCTCTTACTACTGACGTTTACAGCATATCAACACCTACATACATAGTTTTTCAGCTGTTAGCCTCAATTGAAGTTGACGTTAGCAGCGTGGGCCATAAAAATATTAGTAGTGCCAAATAAATTATCGTAGTTAATTTAGATTCCTTTCACTTTAACCAGAAACGGTATGTTCATAAAAAGTGATGGTTTTTTATTGGGTTTCATTGATTACTAAGTCGTAGATCCGAGCTTAAGGACAAAACTTCACAATTAAATTCCATATATCGGCAAAAGCATCAAGGTTTTATTAAAAATACTTCGTTCAATGAGTCTGAATAAAAATATGTGATGATGTACATAATATAACGATAAAATACCCTGTGGCAGCTTAACACTACTATCAAGACACAAGCTCTTAAGATAATCTGTTGTTATTCCTGAAAGCTGCATTTGGGGTATTAAAAACTATAATTATAGCAATTATTTTTTAATTACAACTGAAATTAATAAGTAATTTGATTAAATTTGTTCACAACAAATATTTACTTAAATATATTTATTCTAATTTTAAATCCGGAAGTTTACTTAAGATTTTCTTAAATAACAGTAATATTAAGCCAAGCCACTGTCAATAACTGCTATTAATAACCCATTATATCTTAATTTCTACGAGTACACATAGATAAAGAATGACTAAGCAATTTTTCGATGATAAATAGAGTGGTAGGTCAGTAGCTATATTTCATTATGTAATATTTTCCTTTGCAGATTAGTCGTTTGCTTAAACAAATGCCGATCATTCCAATCTCCTTCATTTGGTATCCATTACTGACATAATTTTTGTATATTTATCCTTTAGTTTCTTGGAGTATTGTCGTCGTCTTCTTCCTGGCGAGAATTATATTACAATTTTCTTAGGTTATCAATGTTTTAAAGTTAAAGTTCTATCATATATCATTTAAAGTTTCCCTTTACAATAATGTGAAATATTCATATTGATAGTTTAGAAGACAAAAACGGACAGAATATTAGAAATCAATGAAAAGAATGAAAAAACTACATTTCTGAATTGTTTGAAGATAAAAGAGTACACCGAGTACACCGAGATAGGTCCATCTATGACAGAAAGTGAGGTTACATAGGCAATACAAATGGCAAACAATTAAAAAGCACTTGGCCTCGATGAAGTAAGTACTGAAATACTAAAGATTTTTCGGGGGAAAATGGAATTATAGCACTGTGGGATCTCTTTAACAGAATTTATGACACTGGGATATTACCAACTGATTGGTTTAAGTCGACATTAAATTTATCACAATACCAAAGAAACATTGTGCAAAGACATCCAGTGATTATTTGAAAATAAGTCTGATGAGTCACGTTTTGAAGATCTTCCTACGTGTAATACATAGCAGAATATACAATATATTAAAGGAGAGATTAGCAATTAGATTTAGGAGTGTATTGAGTACCAGAGAAGCCTTGTTCAGTATCCAAGTTCTGATCCAGAGATGCAGAGATATCACTCAAAAAATATACTGTAATATATACTGTAATAATATACTATAATCTGTGCAATCTGCTTTGAAAAAGCTTTTGACAAGGTCTGACATAACAAATGCTAGAAATATTGAAACCAGCTGGACTGGACGATAAAGATTTACAAATAATTACGAATTTCACTGGCATCAAGTGGCAAGAATACAAGTTGAACTGTCGTCGGATGAAAAAAATATAAAAAGAGAAGTGAGACAAGGCTGTAGACTATCACCTTTATTTTTTAACTTGTAGTCAGAGGAAATATTTAAGGAAGCCTTAATGGAGACAGCAGAAGGCATTAATCTGAATGGTGTAACCGTGAACAATATTAGACGATACCTTTAGTGCTGACTAATTGCTGAGAAGACCTTCATAGTCTAATAAACAAAATACCGTGATCTATATGGATTAAAACTCAACCTTAAGAAAACTTAATACATATATACTTAATAGCAAACAAAATTGGACAAAATAAATAAACTGATGTATCTCGGCAGTAATATCAATGGGAGCTGGGATCCAACCTTAAAAATTAAAAACTGAATAGAACAAGCTGACTCGAATATGGCATAATACTGGTGATTTTTTATTATTTAACTTATTTATAATCATACAGTCGTATTTATCTACTTGAAAACAGTACAGAAAGATTAACAATGAGTTCTGGTAGCATTTGTTATAAGTGCAATCAACCTGGTCATTTTGCTAGGGAGTGCTCACAGCCAGGAAGCGGTAGAGATTCTGGAAGAGGCTCTTTCAGTAAAAGTTGTGACAAATGTCACAAGTGCAACAAAATGGGTCACTATGCACGTGACTGTAAGCAGGAAGCTGCTCGTTGTTGTCGTTGCTATGGGGAAGGACACTTTGCCAAGGATTGTATGCAAAGTCCAGATATGCCGTCCTGCTACAATTGTAGAAAACCAGGACATATTACTCGCAGTTGTCCAGAAGCAGGTGGGGACATGTCCTCTAATGACACTTGCCACAACTGTCAAAGACCAGGACATATTTCGAGAAATTGCCCTGAGAGCACAAAAATATGCTACTTGTGTCACAAACCAGGTCATCTGAAATGAGATTGCCAAGAAAATGACTACAGAAAGTAGTACCACATGTTTATTATTTTGTTGTACCTTTTTTATATTTAAACATTAGATGTCTGTTTTCCTAATTTTTTAGGAAAGTGAGGCTATGCTTAAACGCTTGGAAGCCTTTGATATGAGCATACAGACCACAACTAAGAATAAGCTGGGTCGATAGAATTAGAAATGAGGAGGTCCTTAGACGGCTAAACCAAACAACACAACTGGTCAACATAATACAGAGACGCAAACTGGAAAACTTCGTTCACATTGAGACGCCCTGAAAAATATTTTGCATCTAGTTATTTAGGAAAAGATCCAACGTAAACGTGGTCTTAGTAGAAGAACATCATGGCTGAAAATCTAAGACAATGGTACGAAAAACTGACTACATTATTATTTAGAGCTGCTATCAATTAAACCACGATAGAGAATATGGTAGCCAACAGGATATCCACCGATCCACAACGGTCATGGAATTAAAAAAGAAGTACTTTTATCCTGTATGCTTCAATCCCAAGGCATTTTTTGCAGTATTTAAATGTTTTATTACGACGATTGGATTTGAACCAGAATATATACGAATGTCTTCACATGTCTTCACAACATCTAAAAATAATATTTTAAACAGTATTTACCAAAGTACAAAAATTTTTGTCCACAAAAAACTGAAAAAGCTTAGAAGAATACTAAAACTTTATATAAAATATTTAAAATTCTCTATACATTGTATAAAAAGACCTTAAAATAACAGTGTCATTATTTTTGGACAATAAAAAGGTTCATTCTCTGATCACAATGATTCTCATTCTTATAAATGGTTTTTTATATACAATGTAGCTCTGGCAATTGAGGAAATAGTAATAAGTGAAGTTCATTTCGCACCTATTTATCAGTTTAAACACCAATTTACAGTAATAAAGTAAGCTTTTATTATTTTTATAGCCTACGCACTGCTTTCTCTTTAAAAAATTATATTCCCAGAAACTCTTAATGCACGTAACTGCATATTTACTACCGACAATTTTCTATTGTAAATAGTAACATTTTTGAGTAGGAGAAAACAATTCTAACTAATTATTAATATTACCGAGATTATCGGATTATGAAACACACAATGTTTAACTGTATTTTTTGTTTATACCTACTAATATGGGCACAAGGTAAACGATGCTTTGTTTGTGTACATTTCTTTAATGGTCGGTCATTATTTTTATTTTAGCTCTAGGGTGTAACAATTAAATTTAAAAAATATGTGGTTTTAGGAAGAGTTATAAAAAACTATAGACTTAGTATAAACGTAAAACTTATATACAGGGTGATTCAATGAAAAGTGAGTATTGATAGGGTAGATGAGAGATACTCCGGTGGTTCTAAATCACATATATATTTAGGATCTCTGACTGCTTATGACCAAGCTACGGACTTATTTATCCATTTTGTTCATTTCCTTGTCTATTAATTACATCCTAACCACACTGATATTGTTTTTATGTATTCATTATTATACAGTACCGATATGTATATTGAATATATATTTTTTCAAATGGTATATAAATTAAAGCTAAAATCCAGGTACGGACTTGAAAAAATTAAAAGTGATTACACAAGACCAAGAAGACCTCAGTTACATGGTAAAGAAACTACAAGAAGAATATACCAAGGCTCTCCAAGATATTAACCTCGCGAAAACGGTGTACCTATCTACAAGTGAAGAAGACATAGAAGATCTACAGATTAACGACAACGTAACAATCAAAGGAAAGGATAAATTTAAATACTTGGTAGTTATAATCACGAAAAAGGCAACAGCAATTCAACAACTTAACTCCTGGTCTATGTTGGGATAGACACCTTAATATAAAGACAAAAACACAGATTTATAAAAAATAGTGCGAAGTATGACTTATAGGGCTGAAAATTGGATTATAAACAAGAAAAATAACAGTAAGATAGTAGCAACAGAGATGGAATGCCTGTGAAGATGCTGCAGAGTAACAAGAATGGATAGGAGAAGGAATGACGAAAGAAAGCAAAGAACATCAATAGAAACAGACATACTAAATATAGAACAAAAAAGGCTAAAGTGGTAGGGACATGTAAGAACAACTAGCGACAGCAGATGGATAAAGAGAATAACCGAATGGAACCCCATCAGAAGGAGAAAAAGAGGACGACCCCAAAGATCCTGAAGGAACGAAGTAGACGACGACATGAGTAAGCGAGGCCTAAACGATGGAGAATGGGACAACAGAAAGAAATGGAAACGATTGAGCGAGGGAAGGCAGTGAATACTGTAGAATAGAATATTATTCTCATGAAATCTGTATTGCAAACATTTAAAACTTTGTTGGCACATTTGCTTCTCCACTATATTTTTATCTGGGTTTATCTGGTCGTTGTTTTCAGTGGTATTTATCTTCGGCGTTCTTCGTATTTGTTTATAGCATTGTAATATTCGGTTTTCTGTGTATTTAAAGTCTACATATCATACAATTGTTTTATTGCCACGTTTATAAACAATTAAATACATTGTCGAGCCGCCTCCCACTCATCTTAATGCTGTGACTCTATTTGGGATTTTCATTATTAAATTATTATTAAAATTTTGAGGTATTGTGTTCACAATTGTTTGCAATTCATTAGCTAATTGTTGTAAAGTTTGTGGTGACTGTAGCAGTGTATTTAAACATTGCCGCCCAAACGTTTTCGATACAATTCAGGTCCGGAGAACACGGCGGCCACTCCACGGTCATTATAGTCGATAAAACAAATTATAGCACCAACAAATGGCATCATTATTGGCCATATGATGCCGTTACGATTTCTTATAGCCGTCAGTCTTAATTATTAAAAATTATTGTCAGTGTGTCTATAATAACATGTGCCTCCTGATACAAATTGATCCGCCTCCAAAGAGAGTGGTTGAACCCATTAAATGTTCATTAAATTTTTTTCGTTCTCTCCAGATCAATATTCTTCGGTCAGACACATATAAACGGAGTCTTCATTCGTCAGAAAAGAGGCAATGTGTCTAGTCTTGGAAGCCCATTGACTGTTTCTTCGTGGGTGTGTAGCGCGACTAGAAATAACCCTTTCAGTATCCTGCCTGAATCCAGTATACTACTGGAATCCAAGAGCACAAATCGTAATAGATAACGGACCCAGATAAAGTCCAGAAATTGAAATTAGGAGAGGAGTTACGCAGAGATGTATTATGTCCCCATTACTATTTAATGTATATAGCGAAGCCATTTTTGAAGAAGCATTACTATCCAAAGTGAAGGAATAATAATTAACGGAAGATCTATTAACAACATAAGATATGCAGATGACACCGTGGTTATGGCAAGGTCTGCTGAACAACTCGAATTACTGCTAAACAATACAAACAGTTTCTGTAAAAAATATGGACTAAAAATGAATATAAAAAAGACCAAATACATGATAATAACAAAGGAAACAAATATACCAACAAACATACATTTGGAAAATGTACCAATAGAAAGGGTTGATAAATACAAATACCTAGGAACCTGGATTTCAGACTATAATGATCAAACAACCGAAATAACAGCCAGGATAGAAATAGCAAGAAATGCGTTAGTAAAAATGAAAACAATTCTCTGCAACAAAGACCTTAGATTAGATCTGAGAGTAAGAGCACTGAGATGCTACTTGTTTTCGATACTGCAATATGGACTTGAAAGCTGGACATTGAAGCGAGAACACATAAATAAGTAACAATCCTTTGAAATGTGGTATTACATTAGGATGCTTAGAATAACATGGAGACAGAAGAAAACTAACACGAAGTATTGTGAAAAATGGTCAAAGAATGCGAAATAATAAACACAATAAAAATAAGAAAGTTACAATATCTGGGACACGTAATGAGGGGACAGTGATATGAACTGCTAAGGCTGAAAATACAGGGAAAGATGAGATGAGGAAGGAGTATAGGAAGAAGGAGAGTGTCATTGTTGAAGAATTATGGGACTTGTTTAAATGCAGTTCTATAGACTATAACTCTTCAGAGCAGCAGTAGATAGAGTAAAGATAGTGATGATGATATCCAACCTCCGATTGGGAGACGGCAGAAAGAAGAAGAATCTTGCCTGAACAAGCTATTAATCCTGGACACTGTGTATGTCCTGCTTCTTCTTGCATGATGACTGAAACGATCTCGAGCATAAGTTGTGGCTCTTGCCCGTCATCTTCCATATGTATGTGCTGTACCTGTAGTGTCCCTAAATAGCGATTCTATATTATATTCGCCTTTCAATAGTCTGGGACACATTCAGTCGCATAACCATTTCCACATAAGCCAACTTTCCTATATCCATCGCACTAGCTGGAGATAAGTTGCATTTCCTATGTCCAGTGTAGAGTCTGTGCAACACAGTCTCTCAGGCTATCAATTTTGTTCAATATTTTTTAAGACAAAATTACGAAAAATAAAAATATCCACTTCAGTTGTTGAGCAGTGTATAAGCAATTCAGGTGTTATTTTTCCGCCTTCATTGCGATTTAACGTAGTGCATCTTCAACACCTTTTATCGATATCTGTGTTGCATGCTCAATAGGTATGATGCCTTCTTGAATAGACTCGAGCCTGATTTTTTGAGATAGCTGCTCTATAGAGTGGGTTTCCATTTGTTGGTATTTTTGTTTAAATATAAGAACCTTGTTTCGTATTGTAAGTATTTCATATTTGTATCCTAAATTTGAATCTATATATTCACAAGTATGATCACCATGTTATTGACTCTTTTTAAAGTTTTGTTTTACTTTTTATTTGATCTCTCGGTATTCTTGGGTTGTGTCCGGTTTGATAGTCAGTCATTTCTCATGACGTTTTGTTCGTTTCGTAAATTAGAGCTCTTTACTATTCTCCAATGTATCCAAAAAATAAACAAGCCATAGGCAACCTTCAATAAATAATTTACGCGTTATCGTTCACTGGTTTACAATGTTTTTCTGTTTAAATGCCGCCTGTGTTCAGAAGCTTGTGGATCACCAAGACTGTTGTATTTTGAGACTAATAATTACTAAGTCTTCCTATTTATCCTCCAATTATCTTCTGAAAACTGTAATTAAACTGAACTAAAGAAGTGATTTATGGGCTTCAACGTCTTAGAAATTAGTCTAGAAATGTACTGTCGTCACACCTATTCGTGTGATGTTACTGTAGTAATCTATTGTATATGAGATTGCAGGTGGTTATTTATTAAATATACATTTTGTTGCAATGTATAGTAGGCTAAATCGTTTATATAAGAACATTTGCTAAAAAGTGTTTAAACCAACAATAGCCTTTTAGAGGTATTGAGTTTACTTAATTCATTCTTCTTGTGACAAACAGAAAACATTCAGTAAGTTACCTGTCGAGCGTCCGTAAAATATTATCATTCTATTTTTTAATTAGATACGGGGTAGCAAGTTAAGGGCGTTCAATTCTCTCTGCCCGTTTCTGTTGAGGATTTATTGGGCAGCGTGGATAATTTTTACGGTAACTTTTCAATTATCAGTGTTGGCAGCTTGTATTGGTACATTATGAAAACCGTAAGGCCTTATTTTAGGTATGTGATGACGACCTACCGCATCGAATTTTTAGTTTTTGATACCGAAGGTGAATAACAATACAACGACTATTTTATATTCTTGTGTCAGTCCGAACAAGGCGGTGTGTTTAGGTCAAAAAGATTTCTACCGTGATACAGATTTACGGCTTTGGAGAAAAGGAATTTTAATGGGTACTTTTGTTAAGTTTTATGGCTTATTTCGCTGATATTAGATTGTCAAACAGTTGACACTGTTTCCACGTCTATTTTAAAAGTGTGATATTACATAATTTAAACGTAATTTAAGACGACTTAAGATATTTGGTGATTAATGCATACACTAGAGTTAACACAGTTAAAGAAAAATAAATTTAGAATGTGGAAAATTTCACGCTGGTTGTTTAATCTAGGGACAAAGGGGGGTTTCGTGACTGATCGAGCTCAATGAGAATTTACAACTGATGTATTTTGATCCGCTGAATCCGAATTTTCAAGATAATAATCCGAATTTTTGAACAAGAATTTATTTTTAAAGTCGATTTGTTTAAATTTATTAAAAAAAAAATCAAATTATCGACTGTACAAGACATTTTTGTTTATAACTTTGCTTTTGCTCAACTTAAAATGATTTAAAGCTATGATTATAAACCTTTAAAATGAATTTTTTTTGAAAAATTAAATTTTATCCATTTTTGACGAAGTTATAGAAGTTTAAAGTATACAATCTAAGATGTATTAAGAGTAAAAACAATCGAATTTGTTTATAATGATTTTTCGGTGGTACGAGATCAGACAATTGAGTATCATGTTAATGAGGACTATAGTACAATGGAAAAGGAAAATTTTGAGCTCTACTAAACTCATTTTGTTGCAGATTTTGCTAAAATGCAGTAATTTGAAATTGATCCGCACCCGGCGCGTCGTTCGAGCGCAACTGTACTTGCACTTTGTAATATGTATTAATATCTCTACAAAAAAACTGCGTGTCTTGTAAATCTCAGATTTTTTATTAATTGTTTCTAGAATAATATTTCACGTATTATTTACTAATTTCAATTGTTTTTTATACGTGAATGTGAATAGACTACCTAAACTCTGACGTCACAATGGGTGGAGATTTTAAAAACATTTCCAAACGTTTCTAATTTGGGTGTATTTGTCCCATAAGAAGTTGGAAATATTGGTTCTTTTTATGGTGCGATTGGTATTATTATTTGTTGTTCGTGAATTTGTGAGGTAAGAATATCAAAGTAGGTATTAAGATATTATTTACTATGATTGTTCCTATTTTAAGGTTATGTTATCTTTTGATTAAAACTTTAATTATATTTTACTGTATTTTAAGGTATTTTGTTTTTATCGGGTTTATTTCAGAATTAATCAATAAATCATTGAATTTATTTACGAAGTTAAAAAATATTTAAGATTATGTAGAATATTTAAGAATATGTTTTATTCTTTCTTAAGTGCTAGTGATTTTATCCCCTAAAAAACTAAATATATTCGTTTTCTCGTAGTTTAAATAGTAAATAGCAGTTTTGTTGTCATTACTGAAAAATTCAGTAGTACTCATTACCCATGTTTACTAGCCATTATATGCCCAAATCTAAAAACTAAACTCAAAAATTATTAACATTCAAAAAACATTTTTTTAAACACTGATTATGGCAATTTGATAGAAAGGTTTTAACAGAGTGTTATATTATAACTTAAACTACGAGAAAACGAATATCTTTAGTCTTTTACGGGATAAAATCACTGGCAACGAAAAAAGAATAAATGATTAATTTAAATATTTTTCAACTTCTTAAATTCAATTATTTATTAATTTATTTTGAAATAATCCTGATAAAAACAACAACAAAATACCTAGAAATACAATAAAATAATAGTAAAAGTTTTGATCAAACAATAACATAACCTTAAAATATGAACATTTCATAGTAAAGATCTCAATCCTTTGATATTCTTTCCTCGCAAATTCACGAATAACAACTAATACCAATTGCACAGAATGAATGTTCATAACCAAAAGTCCTTATTTATTCTTCAAACAATTATTAATAAACAGAATTCTGTCTCCGGCTTCTATACAATATGTAGCTTCTCCATATAAATTTTAAAGTGTTTGTTTGTCTTAGTGTATTGTATTTTGTATTGTTATGTCCAAATTTTACATTTATGACATTCTACTATGTCGGATAGGCCACAATTGACGAAATGCCCCTGAAGATGATCTATTGATCGAAAGTACTTGGGCAAGATTAAATTATCACCGTGTTCGATAGTTGCCTTGTATACCCTCAAAGTTTATTATTCGAACATTCAACCTTATATTGAATTAATAATAAAACCAATATTTCGAATTTCTTATGGGACAAATACACACAAATAGAAATGTCTGATAAGGTTTTTAAATCCTGCCATTGTGAAGTCAGACTTAGGTAGTATTACCACTTCTTTCAAAATATTACAGCAAATGTAATCTGCACTATCTGTACACTATCTGTTTAAATAATATGTCATGTCTTTTAGATCTTTCATAAACAGCAATAGAGCTCGAGATTCAAAAATCTGAAGAATACCTATAAAATACAGAGATAAAAATTGATAATAGAAGTCTACTACGTACAACTATATTTCATTACACATTTTACGAGCAATTTATATTGTACATATTCATACAAATTGCTTAGATGAGTTGCTCAGTACTTTGAATTCCGAAGATTTTATGTGGGTATTAGTCAAAGAAAATTTAATGTCCAAGAAAGTTGAAATACTGGTACAGTCAGTGTGTGAATTCATACCAAATTGTACAGATACTGCGTATACAAGAAATAGATGTATATGCATTTCTTCAGGAACTAATGATTGCTCCTTTAGCATATGTAACATAAAAAAAACATGCAGACACATTTACAATGCAAGTGATGATGATAAAGAAAACGATGATCATAGTTCATCATTAGCACATGTAACAAAAAAAAACATGCAGACACATTTACAATGCAAGTGATGATGATAAAGAAAACGATGATCATAGTTTTATTATTCACTGATAAATAAAATCAATTTCAGATGACTGTATTTTCACGAAAACTGAAAAGCTTAAAATGCTAGAAAATCGTAGAATGCATCGCATTGGAGTAACCAGAACACAATTAAAAACATCAGAATTTTCGAGAAGCCTGATACATAAGCACTAATTTAACAGAATGTCTAGAACAAAAACCATTAGCAAGTAATGCGGAAAAACAAAGATAATGCAGCAACGCATCAATTTATTTCATTTTGTGTCCTTTTATCATCATCAGATTCATCAGGAAGCTTTTCCGTTTATATATATTGCTTGTTCTGACATATGGACATGTATAAATTTTGCTATAATTAAACTACAATTTTTATAAGTATAGTTATATAAATTTTATTCATTTTTTTTCATCTTTCATTATGAGTGAAAGATGACCATCTTCTTCTAATGGTGCATGTCCGTTCCGAACGTAGGCGATCATTCTGGCTATGATGACTTTGTTGGTTGCTATACGGAATAGCTGTGTTGAGGTCTGTCTATACCATGCTCTCAGGTAGCAAGCCAGGATATTCTTCTTCATCCTAGGGCCTCTTTCCTTTAATTTTACCTTGCAAAATGCATTGGAGTAGCTCGTATCTGCCTTAATATCTCATTATATGTCCCAAGTACTGCAGCTTACGGCCCTTCACGATGTTGACCAAATCCGCGGTTGTGTTCATCCCCGCAGTACTTTTGCATTGGTAACTTTGTTTGCCCATGGTATCTTCAGGATCCTTCTGTATAACCATAGCTCAAAGCCTGTGGTTTTGATAGAGTTTCTGGTTTTAATGTCCACGTTTCTACTCCGTACAGAAACACTGAGTATAGGTAACATTTAAGGAGTCTTATTTTTATTTCTAGGCGTTTCATGCCATTGATTATAGTTCCCAAGTAGTTGTACTGTGAGACACGTTCAATTCTTGGTTCATATACAGATTTGCTCCAGTTATGTTTTCCTTGCTGATGATCATTAGCTTGGTTTTGCAGGTATTTATATCCA
Organism: Diabrotica balteata; assembly: GCA_918026665.1. Classification (NCBI taxonomy): domain Eukaryota; kingdom Metazoa; phylum Arthropoda; class Insecta; order Coleoptera; family Chrysomelidae; genus Diabrotica; species Diabrotica balteata. The sequence continues at coordinate 44,007,694 of OU898278.1, forward strand.
GTCCATATCTTCTACTTGTTTCCGTTACTTTGTTCATTAAGTTTTGCAGTCCTTCTATGGTGTTGGAAAACACTATTGTATCATCTGCATACCGCAGGTTATTGAGCTTGACTCCATTTATTGAGATGCCTTCATCTCAAAAATGAGTCAATATTTTTAAGAGCCTCTTCAAAAATGTGCTCCGAGTACAGATTGAATATCAGTGGTGAAATTATGCACCCCTGTTTCACTTCCCTTAAGATTTTGACCTGATGTGTATATTCTCCATCTATTTGGAGCACCGCTGATTGATTCTAATACAGGTTAGCTATTATTTTTAAGTCTGTTAAAAAACAAACAACAAAGTACTATTATAAAGGATAATAATCTGTTGTCTTAAATTGATGCACATAATCTTAAACGTCGGAACTTGTCGTATCGACTCTGAAATTTGTCTGCTTTTAAATCAAACAGCATTTCCTAAATTAAATTTTGTAGTAATCCGTATTTATTAACGTATTTCGTTATTTATAGATTTGTAGAAGCCGATAATAACGGCTGGCTTTAATTTGGATTTGATTATCAAACGGTTTTATAAATAATGTAACAAACGTGATGCGATCAGAGAGTTCATTCCAATTTGTTACTGCTATCAGCTTTGATTAAACAAGCGTACTATTACTATACTATCTATATTTGTTTATTTATTGTAACGGAAAATGTAGGTTATCAAGGTTATTTTTGATACTCGATCTGTTAGGAAATCTTGTAGTTCTCTAAATATTAATATAATTTTCTCATATTTATCTCTTTGAGAGTGTACTGAGACGCAGGAATTAGTGATCATTTATTTTTACTGT